>VZUI01078092.1:0-184112 GCA_013401135.1 Cettia cetti
TAAATATAAATATAAATATAAATATAAATATAAATATAAATATAAATATAAATATAAATATAAATATAAATATAAATACTTTCTACCACATGTCAGAAAGTTTCCAGGTTGTTGTAAAGAGCTTCGGCCCTGGTGCTGAAGCTTTCACATGATGAAAACTGTTAAATATGAGAACACACAGACTGTTTATATGAAGAACACACAGATTTTGTGCTTACCCCAAATGCAAGAAAACTGCTTCTCCAAGCTAAATAATGTTTGTGCAATTATGATTTCAGTTCAATTCAGTATTGTCATCACTTTCACATTTTCATATTTGCTGCACATTTCTCCATCTGTTATTTTACCCATTTCATTCAGAGAAAATAAAAAATATATTTAAAAATACACATACACTGAGAGGCTTCAGGAAAAAAACCAGCTTTTTTTGGTTTAATTATATGTCACAACCTTCTGGGAGAAGGGAGGAAGAAATTAAAGTGAATTTAATTTTTCTTTCAGCCACAGAGAGGGATGCTGCAAGCACACGATACCTCTTCGTTACCCACAGTAACCATGAGAAACAAAAGTAAGACAATTTCTTTCCCTCTGCTTTGGGAGTGGTCTGTGTCTGCTGTTCTTAACTGTTCTGACAATTGATACTTGATACTATGAAAAACAAGCTTTTAACAAAGTGGGGATGAGAGCATCCTCTGTGCATGCTAAGCAATATTTGAGACTTTAGAAGTTGTACTGCAGTTGTACAGAGTTCACCCCCTTCTGCAGTGTCTGTGTAGCTTTAGGAAATGTAAAATCATCTCAGATTTAGAAAAATCGCTTGTCTGTTGTAGTTTGCTGAATGCCTACACCTGCTAAGGCCACAACATCTGGAAGATGCAGCCTATGTCCATGGGTGTCTGACGTGGGAAATCATCCAACTAAGAGTATTTAGTGGAGAGGATTAAAAAAAAAATTTTGTTTTGTTTTAATTAAATAGTCTTGGGCTTTGAGGTAGGCAAAATAGTTTAATTTTGAGTAGGAGGAATACTGAAAAACTGTTTCTGACTTTGCTGAGGTACACACCTGCACTGCAGAGTGACCCAGTGTGACCAAGGATAAAGAACAGGTGTGAAATAGCCCAGATTGGTTTTATAGGGCCATGATTTGATAAGCTTCAGTGATAAGCTTTGATAAGATAAATGATAGCTTGTGTGGAACCACACTATATAATACAGTTGTAATCACTGTGGTATTAATCATGAAGTTCAGAGATGTTGCTCCAGAGAGCAGAAGTACATCTGAAGAAGGAAAAAAAATCTGGAATTAATATGAACAGATTAGTTAAAGGTATGTGATGATATAATAAAATCAGGATTATCATTTCTCTGTGGTACATACTGATAAGAGAAACATGCCTCAAAGAGTTTGACCAGAAACAGCAGGATTTTTATGACTATGGGCACAGGGAAATAAAAGAATATTTCCCTGGGCCCATATTCATATAAAGGCAACAGGGTGGATTGTGTCATGTGATTAATTATCAAAACAGTTAAATTCAGTTTCCCAGGAGTGTTTCTGGAGTTGCAGGTCCCACCTGGGTATTACAAGCATAGTGCAATGACTTCTGCACAGGGGTCGATGGTGTTCCCTTCCTATGACTGTTCCTAACTGCTGACATCCCCTGGGGATGCCCTAGAAAGAAAAGGCAGTGAATTTCAGACTCTGGATCCTTCTAAGTCATCATTATCCAGTTAGCAGGGGTGAAGGTGTTTGCCTGAGCTGACTGTTCTCCCACCCTTCTGTTCCAGGCTCGCAGCCGAAGGAGCGCCCGCGCTCCGCCATCCTCACGCCTGACGAAAGCACCGTCACCTCCACCTTCAACAACAGGAGATCACAGCAGCCCACTGCACTCTCCAAAAGTGTCTCCATACAGAACATTGCAGGGTAAGCTTCCTCCCTGCTCATCTCACTCTGTGTTTTAGCTGATGCTGCCGATGTAAAAAAATCCAGATCTCACTAAAAGTAAGTTCATGTGCTGTGAACTTCAGCTTGCGTTAAAGGTACAGAAGGGATCACAAACAGAGAAATATCCATGTTCTGTATGATACCATCAGCTGCCTTCTGCACAATCTGAGTGTCTAAGTTAGTTTGGTCATGGCAGGAGTTCAGAGGCACAGCTCAGTTGGCCTGGTAGATTCAAGGCCATTCCACAGGGATGCTCTGGGCTTCTAGGAAGAAAATCCCTTGCCTTGGGCCAGATACTGTGCAAGCACACTTTTGCAGCTCAGGTATAGTATTAACTTTTGTGTCCATAACAAGAGGGTGAAGGCACAGAACTACAGTCTTCCTGCTTTTAGACTGCATTATACAAAGAAACATAGAAGAAAATCTAATTTATGGTTCCTACCATACTTGCATGTTCTGAGCAGATCTACATGTGAGGCAGTCACAGGGACTGGCATATTCTGGGCAGTTTGGATGTCCTGGCTCTTCATGGGGAATTTAATTTCAGTCCATTTTCTGATCTTTCTCAGAGCTAGTGATAAGGACTCTTGGATAGCCTTTGGCATTGCATTTTTTCACACTGTTTGCTCCAAGGGCAATGAGGATGGGACGTGACTGGAATGGGGTTATCCAAACTATAAAACCTCAGGAGTGGTTCTTTATGGAAAGCACCGTCACTCACAACTGTAGCACTCTCAGCTTCTTGAGCTCCAGTGGGTAGTTAGTAAACAACTCATAAAAGCACATTTCTGTAGGTAATTGTGCAGTGCTGGCTTTGTTTTTCAATTCATATTTAAAATGCATTTATTCTGCTTATCTGAAAGTACATTTGGCTGGGGTTTTGTCATAAACAATATTCTGTGTTCTGTTTTTCTGCAGAGTTGGGAACGATGACAGCTTAATACACACTTGGAAATTCCTGTCTCAGTCAACAGACTCTTTACATAAAATCAGCCGGGTTAATGAATCCATGGAGTCACTGGTTGATGAAGGTAAGAGATCTCCATGGCATTTATAGGAGAAGGAAGGTCTCAGTTCTGCTTTACAGAAATAAAAAATACATTTTCAGCAATTGTTTTCTTTTATAATGGACAATTAAAGTGCATTTATTTTAATCTCAGAATATTAGTATGATAAACTAAAACAAAGCCCCACACAGTAATTTCCTTAGCTCATTGAATTATGGAAAAAACATTTAGAGAGGTTTCAATTGCAGTTGAGTTACTTGGCATTTAGCTCAGGGACATACATTTCCTCTCTGTTGTGTTTTTTTTATTTAACTGCAATGTCATTGTGTGGCAGATTAAGAATACATTATCTGAGCTAGAATTTGGTCTATGTGAAATTGGTGAACAGAAAACCAGGAAATGCCCTTTGAAAGTGTTTTTTATAAGTAGACTTTATGAGGTATCATTTGTGTCAGTAAAGGAGAACGTGGTGATGTCTGTGTTGCAACTGACAAAGCCTAAACCTAAATAATTAGACAGGAATCTCAAATGGGGCAAGCCACCCACGTCATAATGGCACTTACATTGCTTTGTGAAGGTGCAGACATGAATGAAGGACAGCTCATGGGAGACCTGGAATTAGATTCCAAGCAGCTGGAGGCAGAGTCCTGGAGCCAAGTAGTGGACAGCAAGTTCCTGCAGCAGCAATACAAAGATGTTGTCAAACGGCAAGATGTGATTTACGGTGAGACATCTGCACCTTCACTTTTCACTCACTGTAAACAGCTCCTTGATCTACTCACATGTATGCATTTGGGAAAGTTTAGCATCATGAATAGGAACATCACTTTGCTTTCCTCAAAAGCCAAACTCTCATTCTTGAAGTTCCTAAAAACATAATGTATTCTATCAAAGTTGTCTCTCTGCATTTCACATATCCAGAAGCCATCAAAAAACCCCAGAAATTGCCTCTCCTCATTTGTCTGCTTATGACTTTCAAATTAGATTCCAGCACAAGCAGCTAACTAGGAAGTCTTCTCCTGAGGGATTCAGGAACCATCCTGTGTGGCAGAAAGGGGGTATGTGGAGGCTGGCAGTGAGGTGTTAGAAAGAAGAAGATACCAGGGCTGAAGGCTGAGACCCCTGCAGCAACATCCAAAGCTCTCTATTGTGGGACACCTCTTCCCCCTTCTTCTCTCACGCATTAAACTGTTGACTGATGTTACAATCCCTGACATGAAATTTTCTGAAGCCAATTAGAGAAGCCCAGTTACAGAAAAGCTATCTAATGGCAGCTTTTCCTTGTGCTGTAACCCATGAACTCTTGTCCTTGTCCTATCCAGAGCTAATGCAGACAGAAATGCACCACGTCCGCACCCTGAAGATCATGAACGATGTGTACAGTGCAGCCATGGTAAAGGAGCTGCAGTACGATCAGCAAGTCGTGGACAAGATCTTTCCCTGCCTGGAAAACTTGCTGCACATCCACAGTCAGTTTTTCCAGCGGATTCTGGAAAGGAAGAAGGAGTCACTGGCAGACAAAAGTGAAAAGAACTTTGTTATCAGGAGGATAGGTGACATCCTAGTGAATCAAGTAAGTGCTGGAAAATGTGTGCAGTTCTGAGAACACAGCTGGAAGCCAGATGCTTTTCCTTCCCTCCTGTTTGTGCCTGTCAGATAAGCACAGCTGATAGCACCTTTACTCTTCACACATAAAAATCTCAGCCTCTGCTTATTGAAGCGCTTTTTGCTCTTTCAGAGGAAGGTCCACTGTTGAAAATTAATTTAGTTCGTTTTGTGGGAAAGAGAAGCATTCACTGACAGGCACAAAACAGTTTGACCACAGACAGGAGTGTAGGCAGGAGCTCACAGCAGAATATGCCCAGTGTGTTCTTGGCTGCATTACTGACCTGGTGTTTAACTTGGGGTGGGTCATTTTACTTTTCTTCGTCCACAGTTTCTGTCTTCTTTTTGTTTGTCTTGACTTTTTTTGTGGTTGGCTTTTAAACCGTGTGAGTGGAAGTCATGGATTTTGCTGTAGGTGTGAGCTCAGTGAAGCCCCCACATCAGCTCTTTACTCTCTAGAGCTCTGCTTGCATGCTTTGGACTATGTATTCATCAAATTCTTGAGAGAGCCTGGCAGGCACTGCTGGGATGTCACCCCAGGAGCTGAGTGCAGGTTGGAGCTGTGTGTCCCATTCTTTGCAGTTCTCTGGGGAGAACGCTGAGCGAATGAAGAAAACGTACGGCAAATTCTGCGGGCATCACAACGAGGCTGTCAATTACTTCAAAGATCTTTACTCAAAGGACAAGCGCTTCCAGGCATTTGTCAAGGTAGGACCTGGCAGGACAGATGTAGCCAATGGAAAAAATACATCCTTTCTGCACTCTGGGGGACTGTTTTGCTGCAGAACTGAAATTTTCATCTTTGTTCCTTAGAAAAAAATGAGCAGCTCCCTGGTGAGGCGTCTTGGGATTCCTGAATGTATCTTGTTGGTAACACAGAGAATCACAAAGTACCCGGTCCTTTTACAAAGGATACTGCAGTACACCAAAGGTAGGGACCACTTCCTCTATTCTAAGCACACATTTGTTTTTCCAGTGTGAAGTTTGCATCCTTGACAGCTGAAGCAGATTTTCTTACCAGCTAATCCAGTCGTTGTATCACGTCACTGCAACGAGGCAACTTAATTCCATACTTCCATTTAGTATTAGTTGTTTAGGTGCCTTGATTTAGTTATTAGAAGTCTGTCTGTCTGTAGCTAATTTAGTCTTTTTTGCCTGGACTCCAAAGTCTCCCAGCTTGTTTTCTTTGGTATTGGCTAAAATAATGTAGTTAATTTGTGCATTTCATTTTTACTGTCTTATATGCAAAGTATATTGGAATATTCTTCAGTCTCAACCATATATATGCAAAAGGTTTTATGAAACTCTGTTTAAGGGGGAGAGATGTCTCATTTAAGTATTAAAAAGTTATAATGTGGGAACCTGGGAGAAGAGGAAGGAAGGAAGTAAAATTGGGGAGTTAGACTGCACAAAGACAAAATCAAATTGAGATGTTTCTGTCCCATTTTTAAAGAAAATGACGTGGAACATGAAGACTTGACTCAGTCATTAAACCTTGTTAAAGATGTGATTGCTGCAGTCAATAGTAAAGTTAGCAATTATGAAAAGAAAATGCGTCTTGGGGAGATTTACAGCCGGACAGACAGCAAGTCCATCATGAGGATGAAGAGTGGCCAGATGTTTGCAAGAGAGGACTTGAGGCATCGGAAGCTCGTCCAAGATGGGCCTGTTTCACTGAAAAACTCAGCTGGCCGGTTAAAAGGTAAGACTGTCCTGCTCTTCTGCTGTGGAAGGATGCAGCTCACCCTCTCTGGATGTCCTCAGATTGGTGCCTCCACCCTTGATTTATTCTTCTGCTTTGATAGATTGTGACACCAGCTTTCCCCTGCTGGACCCCCTACTCCCCATTGCATTTCCAGTTCCTTGTGTGGGTTCTGGAGTGATAGAGAGCTGCTTTTCCTCCTGGTGACTGTGTGCCTGCTGAGGGCTTGGGGGCAGTGACACATTTGTGTGTCAGCCAAGGAGCAGAGTTGTTGTGGGATGCTCTGGGCCAGGAGGACATGACTGGGGCTGCAGTTGCCCAGAGCACGGTGTCAGATCTCCATGCCTGTGCCACGGTTCCAGGAGTTGTGCTGGCTAAATCTGCAACCCAGCCTCAACTTCCCTGGCCTTTCCTTCCCTCTGAGGGCTGTGGCAAGTCTGCAGCTGCAGTACTATCCCAGTTGCACTGGGATCCAGGGAAATGTCCCAGGCATTTGTTGCTCTTGAACCTCTTGAGCTGTTGACACAAACTGTTCAGGAGAGTCTCTGGTGTCCCTGCAGTTGCCTCTTGTTGGGTCAGTGTTTTCTTGAGTTGCTTTTTGTTTGTTACCACGCAGAAGTAGTTTTTTTAAGGTGCTGTGCACTAAAGTTCTCCACTGAATTAAACACTAAATCTCCCAAGGATTCTTTCAGCTGGGACCACGGTAGCAGTAAGAGCAGACAGGGCTGTGCCTCAGGCTTGGCAGGAAGGCTGGGCTTCCCTCCCTCCCTGCAGCATTAGCTGATTAAATTACGGTCTGTGGGCATGAATGGGGCCTGGGAGCCTGGTGCCGTGCTGTGCAGGGAGGTGGTGATAACATGGAATTCCGTATGGGGTATGATTTATTTTGAGGTTTTTGGAAGCAGGAAGTTTACAGACCATTTCTAGGCACCCGAGACTACTGCTGCCTTTAGATGGTGGATGAAGCAAGTTCTGCTGCTGTTGTGAAATTGTGATAAGCACAGGCTCCATTTGCATTTCTTAGTCATAGAAATGCACAAACATGTCCGTAGTGCAAATCCCCAGGGAAGGTGGGTCCTGCAGGCAGGCTGCAGACCCAGGGAAGAGAGTAGATCTTTCATATATTCAGGTTATTTTGTGGTATTTGAAATGGAGCACCGAAAATTATCGAAGAGCTTTTTTTTAACCCTCTTGCAAAGTGCATGGACCAAAGAAAAAGGCAGTCAATTGCCACCTTCTCCAAACCTCCCAGAGC
Organism: Cettia cetti; assembly: GCA_013401135.1. NCBI lineage: Eukaryota > Metazoa > Chordata > Aves > Passeriformes > Sylviidae > Cettia > Cettia cetti. Next base: position 7,514 of record VZUI01078092.1, read on the forward strand.
CTGGATTTCATTTTGCAGCTTTGCTTAAAGTTTAGTGGTTCTTTTATCTGGAATGGATTCTGTCTTCCCAAAACAGACTGGAAGGATTTACCCATGGGATGATTTAAGTTTTTGGTTTGCTTCTTTTCTGTCACAAGATTTCCCAAGTACATTACACAAAACCTCTTTGTACCAAGGGGTCTGGGTGGGGCATTACACTTGGTAGTTGCTGTGCAGCTTTATGATATGTTATTAGGAGACTTGGAAGGCTCTACATGTACTCTGGGAAAAGACTGATTTAAAATCCTCTGTTGGCCTGAGGTTGTGTTTCCTTCTCCCGTGAAAGAAAGCCAGGTCCTGTGTCTCACGCAGGCTCCCCTCAGAGTTGTGTTTGTCTGAGAGCAGAATTACTGGTGGCTCCTGAAGTCAGTATTTCCTGGGAAAAAAACTGCAGCTGACAAATGTTGTTATTGCACGATAATTTACACCCTGCAAACCACTCATCAAGAGAACCATAAAACCCAAAACTCCCTGTGCAGATATTTTGCTTGAGGGCTGAAATATTGATTGTTTGAGAAAACAGAGCTTCTATTGAACAAATGTCTGGCTTTCACTGTTATGCCTGTGTCTTAACTGGTAGTGAGCATGTGCCTGGAGAGGAGCACCCCTGCAAATCCTGCAGGATGCCCAGGTGCTGATGTGTCTTGCTTGATGTAAAGCTGGTTCAGAGCTAACCTGATCGGGCATCTCCAGGAACTGCCCTTGCTCCTCCTGCCAACTGGGAGGTTAATCCTGCTTCCAGGATTTGCAAAACCAGCCCTGCTGCTCTCCAGCACTGGTGTTATTACAAGAAATCTGTTCTGGGGTGGGTTGTGTGGTTATACTGCACTGCTGTGCTTCTTTTGCAGAAGTCCAGGCTGTTCTCCTCTCTGACATGCTCGTGTTCCTTCAGGAGAAGGACCAGAAATATGTCTTTGCCTCACTGGTAAGGCTTCAACCTTTTTTCCTTCTTGCTTTTCTATGTGAGAGACCCGTGGTGTTGTGTTGTGCAGCAAAGCCAGCAATTGCCTGCTAAACAACTTAATTTTCTTGTTCAGAACATTTTTGTTTGCTGAGCAGACTCCATTCATTTTGATGGGAAAACATGTCTTCATGCCCCACCTCCCCTTCCTGCAGCGCCTTGGCACAGCTGATAATTGGCCTTGAAAACCTGCCTGTCATTCAAAACACTTGTGCTTTGCAGTTTGTGCACACTGAGGCAGTGTCTGGGCTGGGAGGGGGCAAGGGGATAATGCAAACATTGTAAAAATTAACCTCAGCTGAAGGAAATGTCCAAATACATGGTGAGCTGCTGTGGGGGGCAGTGAGGTGAAATGCCAGGGCAGTAAATTCAACAGAACAGCTTAAAAATAAATGTCAGAGAAATATATTTATAATGTGCAGGAGCAAAAATGTTAGATTTGAAAGCAGGCCCCTGAAAAAGGCTGGGCACATTGACCTGCTAAAGAAAACCTAGTACCTAATGGAGTCTGCTGGGCTGTACCTTCCAGGCGTGGTCTAGACTGGCTAAACCTTGTGACCTTTCCACTCCTTGAGCATTTTGAAAGCTGATAATTTGTTATTCCAGTTCCACCAACCCTCTGCATGGGCTCAGTGCCCTACACAGGGGAAGCTGATTTGCATACAAGTCCTGCTAGTGAACAGATCACCCTAGCTGTAGCATGTGGTACAATGCACAAAGGGGCTGACTCGTGTGCAGATGACACAGCAGCCTGCGGACGTTGTAACCCAGCAGGCTGATGACACAGAGACCATAGCACAGGGTGAACATCACCTCACACATGAGTTCTCACGTAGCAGTCAGCTGTGAGCATCTGAGAACAGCGGAGGTTTTGTGGGATTTGAAAACAAGATCTTATCCTGGAGAGAGATGGGGAAGATGCTGTCTGTGAAGCAGGCTAGCAAGCTGCACAAAGTGTTAGGAGCTGTGATATTAGTGACAGGGAGAGCGTGGTCAGTAGGAAATGAGAGCAGAGCAAAATATGGTGCAGTTTACAAACCATAAAGTCAATCTGAAATTAATTCTTTCTTGAAATGGAGTGAGGTAAAATTGCTTTTCCTACAGAACTGTTGGAGGAAAGCAAACCCATCCCTTTTGTTTCACCCCATTGAAATGATTCTGTTTTTTTAATTAGCCAGTATGTTCAGAAAATGTTTTCAAACCTGAGAGATGTAACTGTATGGTTTATTGGGACCTTTTCAATGCTAGTTTGAATCTGGGAGCTAGCTCTGGTCATCCTCCTCACCCATTTCTTTTCATCTGAAGGACCAGAAATCCACTGTGATCTCTCTAAAGAAGTTGATTGTACGAGAAGTAGCTCATGAAGAGAAGGGATTGTTCCTGATCAGCATGGGTGGAAAGGATCCCGAAATGGTGGAAGTCCATGCCAGCTCCAAAGAAGAGCGCAACGGCTGGATACAGATCATTCAGGACACAATGCACACCATGTAAGACACTCAGCTGTTCTTGTGAGGCAGAGGGTGCACTGGCTGTGTTCCTGTACTAATTGAGACATCTCTCCTGTCCAGGGATAGAGATGAAGATGAAGGAGTCCCTTGTGAGTCTGAGTTTGAAAAGAAATTGTCCGATGCGAAAGTGAGAGGACTGAAAGGTAAAACCTGCCTGGAACAGAGCTGGGGAGCCATTGTGGAAAAATGTACGGGAGTTTTTGGGGTGGGTTTTGTGGTTGAACAGTGACTTTTTTCAATCCTGCATCCAGTAAATAACTGCAGTCCTGGTTTGCAGCTCGCCTTCCTTGCATTATTTATTTCGTGGGCCTGCTGTGCCAGATTGCCCAGGGCACTGTCGTGCTGCCAAACCCAGCACATATTGTCATGCTCCACTAGATGGGGCCAATATCTCAGGAATCGCTCAGGTTTCCTTGCCAAGGCTTTTGTTTTCTGTCTTCATCCCTGTTTTCTGTTCACCCCCACAGAACAACTTCAGCAGAAGGATAAACAGATCCTGCTCTTGCTGGAGGAGAAGACAAAGATCTTCCAGGACATGGCAGACAGTTCTGTGCAGGAGGAGATGCCAGGCTCCAGGCTGCTCTTCAGAGCCAACACAGAAGAGGCTCCAAAAGGAGAGGCAATCATGAAAACTGCAATAAATGAAGGTGAGCCAGTTATGTGACATGTAAATTATAGTAACCAACTAGAATTGGTTACCTTCAGTGAAGGCATCAGTTCTCAAGCACCAGTTTTGCAGGGGACATCTTCTCTTTGTCAGAATAACAAGATAAGGAGAAAGTGCTCCTCATGGTATTGTCTCAGGGACAGGTCGTGAGGATCAGGAAAGGAAGCAGGTACTGGGGAATGTTGAAAGAAAGTGGGAAAGTCAGCACAAAGAAAACCATGCATTAAACCTGCTTTGGGTTCAGGAGCAGCATGGGATTTATCCTTGGCTGAAATTTGGACCATCCAGGCTTTTGCTTTTCTTCAGTCTCAGCAAGATGTGAGGGTGGGGCTTGGGTTCCAGCAGGCACTTGTGGTGCCTGCAAGGGACAAGCAGTTCTGTTGACAAAGGCAAGGGTAGGTGGAAGCTCAGGCTACTTTCCAGTATGGTCTTTGGAGAGACTAAAATTATTAAATGCTGTTGTCGGAGGACATCGAGGTTGCCTGAAGGAAAAGAGGGAGGTGTAAGCTTGTGCAGAGCTCCAGGAGTTGGAGTTAGTGGTCAGACAGACTGAGTTTTTGCAAGGGGCAATGTGTACTGTTCATGTCATTGTCACAGAAACCTAGATTCTTTGTACACCAAATACTTTCTGACCTGAGCTCAGGCAGGGATGAAAACAGCTCAGAAACCTGAGGTGGGCTTTAACAAAGACATTACTGCTTTTTGTCAGTTGAACTGCTGCAAGACCTGGTGAACAGGAGCCTGGGCACTGCCCTCGGGCAGCAGGTCAGCAGCACTGCCATGGATCAGGAGGGAGGAGTTGGCCCCATCTCACTCCCCAGAAGGGCAGAAACTTTTGGAGGATTTGACAGTCATCAGATGAACGCCTCCAAGGGTGAGTAGTTCTGTGTGTGCACATCAGGGTTTGTTAATGATACACATCATCACATCCTCTTGCTTCAGAAGGACTTCAGCTGCTGGTTTGGGTTTCACAACTCCTCTCCAACAACAGTTGATAGATTAAATCACAGGCTAGGAAAAAAGCCTGTGTACAGGTAGATTGATGGTAGCTGAGAACCTGTGGCTATACCAGGGTTAAACATCTGAACTCTTCACTCCTCTCTGCACTCTCTCTAAGTAATACTTGCTATTTTACTTATGTGCCACATGAAAGCATTTGACTTCTCAATAAATTAGTTTCTTCATGTTATTATTGTAATATCTACAGGTCTCTTTTTTGTTCTTCACTTTTCTTCCCAGTAGGAGTCTGATGCTGTTGCATTTACAAGTGGATGTGGATATTGCTGAATCAAACACCTTCTCCCCTGTCTCTGCTCCATATGCATTTATGTTCCACCTACATCTGCATGTATTATTCCTCCAATTAAGTCTCTCCCAAAGAAATGCGTGACTACTTATTTCAGCTGCATAGTTGGCTGCTTCCCAGTGGCCTCTTTCTTTTCTCTAGTCATCAGAAACTTCCCTGTCCTCAAATTCCTTTCTCTGTGGTCTCACTCACACTCCCAGTTTTGCTGTGCTAGTGTCTGTCTCAGCACTGGGATTGTTGGACCTCGTCTGACCTCCTGCATTAAAGGAGCAGTGTTAGCTCCAGACACTCAGAAATGAGAACTGTGTAGAGGCTTTCCCAGCTCTACTGGAGAGATGCAAAGCCCTCCACAGGCCTTGCCACCAGGATGACAAAATATCCACACTGGAGGGGTTTATTGAGGGTTGTGACTCTCTCTGTTGCAATGATGAATGGGACAACCTCAGGCTGTTGCCCAGATCTAAGTTTTCTGTAGAAATACCCTCTGATTCGAATTCAGTAGTTGTAGGGTCTTGGGAGATTTTGGGAAAAGAGTGCAGGGCCTCTCTGTTCTGCCCAGGAGGTATGAAACCTGGCATTCTCTGCAGTTCTTCTGTTCACAACCTGTGAAACCTCGGGCAAGGCTTATAACCTGACTCCCCTTCGTTCTCCCCTCCAGCAAAGCAGAAGGGAGGAGTTTCCTCCTGCAGAGAGGTGGAAGGTCCCAGGACGTGGCACAGGAGAGCAGGTCTGTTAGGAGGACTTGAGGGTCAGCCTCTAACAGCAGAGCCAGCCTCAGGGGTGGGGGGAGGAGAGGGCCTTTACACCAGGTGTGGTGTCCTTCACCCTGCTGCAGATTCAGGTTTATGTAAAGTTATTTATCTTTAAGAGTGGCAGAAGGAAGGTTGCCACTGCAGGTGTGGGTTTTCCCCATGGGCTGCATCTCAGCTGGCTACAGCAGTACAAGAGTCTTGGCAAGAGCTGGAGGATGTGTGATTCATTTTGAGCAGAAGGGCAGCACAGGGTGAGGGTCAGAGCCCTCCTGTCCCCACAGGTCAGCTCAATCCTGCTCAGGAGCACTGATATGAGCTATCCAGGGGGGAAGTTAGAAAGAGAAGCCCGGTGTCCCTTTGAAGATCCAGGTATCTGATAGCTAAGGTTAATGATAAATTGTTAGGATAGAATTACACAGGGTGTTGCACAGCAGTATCTGACCCAGATGTAAATTAACTTGCACAAGAGAGGCATTGAAACTATACCTGCAATAATATACCCTGATATGATTCTGTTATCATCCTCCATCTGCTCTTATGCTGCCTCATGTCTTCTCAGCAAGTATTCTGTGGTAGTAGACAGCAGTGCAGGGGCTAGACAGAGCACCAGTTAATAGCAGTGTGCTGAATTTATCAGCACGTTCTCTGAAACCAAAGTCAACCCTAATCTAAATTCACATCCACTTTTTCTGGTAGTGCTGACGTGTTCCGTATATTTAGGGCTCAAATTCATTTAGTTAAAATGTCAAGAGCTCTGTGTCCGCTTTTGTGGAACATGTGAGTTTCCTGTATTAAATTTCTCAGACTTTAGCAAGTTCATCTCTGCCTTAAAATGTTGAATAACCAATGTCAATGCTGGCTTCTTCCTTTAGGTGGAGCGAAAGATGAAGGCGACGATGCTCAGGACCTTCGGAGAACAGAGTCGGACAGCATTTTAAAGAAGGTACAGCTTGGTTTGTGTGTCTGCCATCACTGAGTTCAGATTCCAGGAGTGACAGCTCTAGCCTTGAAAAATGCCTGAAAATTTCTAGACAATTAGGTACATCCTAATAAGTTTAAAATAAAACATGAAATACGCACCCAAAACCACTGACTTGAAAATCACTGTAAATCGGTTGTACTCCTTAGTGGCACAGGTTAGCTACCATCTGTCTGCAGGTCAGCCAAAGCATGTATTTAATTTTGCATTGTTACTGAAATGGTAAGGTCAGCTACAACCTTGCACCTTTTCTTTTTGGAGATCAATCCATCACATAGCTGCAAAATAATACCTAATTAACATTTTGTTCTATATGATTCTAAATGGCCTAAAAACACGCATGAATTCTCCCAAAATGAAAGATGGAGGAGAGTGTTTAATGGATGTGTCATTAGTTCAGCTTCAGAAGACATTTACTATGATTCTTCATTGTCCTCATATTAAATTTGTGATCTTGTCATAGGGTGGAAATGCTAATTTGATGTTCATGCTGAAAAGGAATAACGAGGTAAGGATTGATTCCATTGCTCAGCTGTTCCCTTCATTTAAGTGGCTAGAGAATTTGTCTCAATAGGTGATAATGTAGAAGAAAACACATTTAATTTGCTGAAGCACATCTAGACTTTTAAATACATTAAGCTGAGCCCACTGTGTCATTTATTTGTTTAACCTTGGATGTTTAGACAGGGAATTCACTGATTGTCATCTGCTTGCCAGCAAGATGATATGTGCTGATTATAAGCAGCAAGGGTTAATTACCACTAGGATGCACAGGGCTGTATTTATTGAGCATCTGCAGACAGAGAGTGTTTAATTTTATGTTGCAGGTGCAGTGAATTGGGGCAATTAGACTTCTATTCTCCCTTTGATACACATTCATAACTCCCAATTAGCATTAATGACAAAATGAGAAGCAGTTCTCTTAATACTTGGCTATCACTCCACTACTGCAAATACTGAAGTGCTCTTTTTTCTTCTTGAAATTAATTGTAGGATATGAGCGATTCAGAGAAATTTTTAGCTAGACTAAATTTAGGGATAGGGCATCATTCCAAAGTAGCTTGCTCTGTATTGATGGCATGAGGTGCTTGCATTTGTGTATTTTCAGAAAGCCTCCAAGAACACACCTGCTGCCTGCTGTTAGTGCAGCTTTTCTGCCTGGTGATGTGGGTCAGCTGGGGGAGAAGAGTACAAATAGTTCACGTCCATTTAAAGTTTGCTTTTTTTTTTTTTTTTTGCTCCTTGAATTTTTTTCCTGAATTTTTTAAGTGAACTTCTGGACTTCATATCAATTACTCAGCTTCTTCTTGAGCAAGCTGATGCTGTGGGAAATGGTTTGCAGAGACAACCCAGGACTTCCTATGAGCTCTGTGCTAGGAGGTGCCTCTGCAGATGTTCCTTCCCCTGCTGCAATGACAGATAGGGAAGGGAGGAAGATGATGCCAGGCACTTCTTGGAGATGTTCAAGGGATGTATTTGGTATACTGGGGATTGATGCAGTCATTGCATGGGAAGAGTGAGGAAAAGCAGGGTGCAGAGGGATGGCTGTGCAGCTTGTCAGACCCTCTGGTGGGACACAGAGCAAGAGAGGGTGCTGTCCATGTACCCAGCACCCAGTGAGATCTAACAGCAACGCTTCTGTTTTCTTGCAGCAGGTCCTCCAAACCATTACCAGCCTCCATAAGCTGCTCAGTGCTTTGCAGGTAGGCTTAGCCCTTCATCCTGCTCCCACACACAGCTTGCTTGAGCTGCCAGTCGTGCTTTGCCCCTTGTCTTCCCTTCTCGTGTCACAGCCCTGCATGGCTGGACAGCCCAGGGCCAGCTTGCAGGCTGTGGGAATGAGCTGCTGCCTGAGGGAATCAGTGCTGGCCTGAATTTGGGAAGCTGCTGGGGGAGATGCTTTGCCAGACAGCAGTGCCGAGCTGCAAGTTTGGTGTGAGAAGAAGGGGTTCAGTAGAGCACCCTGAGGTTCTCAGGGCTGAGCCTGTCCCCACAGAGAGGATGCTGCAGTGATCTCTGTCCCCTCTCTGCCAGGGCGTGGTGCTGCAGCAGGACACCTACATCGAGGACCAGAAGCTGGCCCTGAGTGAGCGCGCCCTGAGCCGGAGCTTCTTCCGGCCCACCTCGCTGCTGGAGCAGGAGAAGCAGCGCAACCTGGAGAAGCAGCGCCAGGAGCTGGCCAACCTGAAGAAGCAGCAGACACAGCACCAGGAGGAGAGGCGGAGGAGGGAGAAGGAGTGGGAAGTCCGGGAGAAGGAGCTGGCGGAGCACGAGGCCGAGCTGGCCCAGCGCGAGGAGCAGGTGCAGAGGCTGAGGCAGGAGCTGGAGCGGGAGCGGGAGGAGCTGCAGGTGAAGAAGGCGGCCTACCAGCTCGACCTGGAGAGGCTCCGCACGGCGCAGAAGCAGCTGGAGAGGGAGAAGGTGCAGCTGAAGCAGGACGTGGAGAGATTTGCTCAAATGCGGCAGGAGCCCGACCACAACCAGGTAAGTGATGCCAAGAGCCGAGCTGCTGGGGAAGCTGATCCCTGCAGGGAGCTCCCAGGCAGCTCCTGGGTGAGCTGCAGGCCCCTCACAGGGCACAGGGCTGGTGCCAGCCCAGCCCCAGACATGTGGGGACTGCTATTTCAAACAGGCTCTTCCCTTGCATATGGTGCACTTTTGCACTTTTTGCACCTCAGGAGCTGCTGAGGTGCTGCAATGTTGGTGCTTCGTGGTGTATTGGGGGTGCCTGGGCAGTGCTGTGCAGCCTAAGCTCTGCCCCCTTCCCTGTCTGTGTGTTGGGGGATGGCAGAGAGGAGGTGGCAGGCTCCCAGGGAAGATGCCCCAGGCAATCCCAGGGGGCTGACACTGCCTGATGTTGGCCTTCACCCAAGGGCTGAGCTCTGAGCTCCTTTGCAGAAACAGCCTGAGTGTTGTGGGTAACCTGCAGCCTCCAGCTGTCACAAAAACCACTTGTGAGGCTGATAACTGCATGGCAAGGCTGTTCATGTGGTGGCATCCATCTCCAAAAGTGTTCTTAATATCCAGCAAAGAGACAGCATTGCCCTGTCCTGACAAGACTTAGCACCTGCAGCCTGGTTGTGGCTCAGTGAGCAAAGGTCCCCAGCTCTGCTGGAAGAGGCTTCTGGTGTCTGACTGCTCACAAGCACAGAGAAAAAAGCACACACAGATCCTGGTTTGGGCATTTTTCAGCAAGCCAAGGTTTATTTCTTTACAACTATGCAGCAGTCTGACTGAGAAGAGCATTGGCAAAACATGGGCTGAATTTAATGCTTAAGCCTGTTGATCATTTGTTTGTTTGTAACTCACTAATTCTGACTGTAATTTGCTTAGAGCTGTAGCAGAGTTAGTTTATAAATGTTGGATTGCAGAATAGGAATGATTTTGGAAGCCTGAACAGCCTAATTGTGGCACTGAGCAGTGAGCTCTGAAAAGCTAATCACCAAAGGAGGTCCTGCTCCCTCTCACCTGGCTCCTGATCAAGCCAGAAGTTTTCCAAGCAGCCAGTGAAGCTGTTCCAGCTCCAAGCCCTTGTAGACAAGGGGCATGGATGCTGTGGGAGAGGCTGAGAGGTAAAATGCCTGCAAGGCCTTAGAGATTTAGGAGAAGGAAGCACCTTCTCAAGACAGCTATCTGACATTGCAGAGCTATTAATAGAGAGCTCTGTCGAGCTTTGTTGGGCTTGTTTTGATATTCCCTTTGAATGTGCAAGCTCAATTACATCCTGAGACAGCCGTTAGGAAAAAAAAAATCAGGAAAAATGCTTTTGCTTTCATCTTTTGCTTGGGAAGGCTTCCTTTGACACATGGTGCTCCTGTGCTGTGTGCTGGCGTTCCCTTCCCAGAGAGGCACGCTGCTCCTTGGCCTCCTGCCACCATCTGTGTGTGCAAACCATGCAGGGTGAGTCTTGCTATTGAGATCTTAGAGAATATTTGCCCTTGGCTTGTTGATACATAGCAGAGTACATGTAGGAGCAAAAGATAGTGGAGTGTTACTCTTTGTATGCCTCGTTTTTTCATCTTGAACAGAGAGGGCTTTTCTCTCTTTGCCTGGATGGGGACCACGTTTTACCTGGTGAATGGGCTGGATGTTCACAAAAACAACCTTTATGAGTGATCTTTTCTATCCATGTTCTCTGGGAGCCTCTTTCATGAAACACTTTTCCTTTCTAGGTTTCAAATCTACATGAGAAACTTGGAAGAGTCTCCTCCCAGTCCAGCATTGATGAATCCTCCATGCAGAAGAACCCTTCCCTTCCTAAACAAGGGCACTTTGATGCAGAACTGTCTGTCTCCCCCAAAAGGAACAGTCTTTCAAGGACACACAAAGAGAAAAGCACTTTCCATTTGCTTAGCACAACAAACCAGACTAACAAGGCAGCTGAGGAACAGACCCAGATGCCTACTCGCCTCTTCAGTTTAGCCAAACCAAAGGAGAAGAAGGAAAAGAAGAAAAAGGGCAGGGGACATCGCTCCCAGCAGTCTGGTGAGTGTCAGGGGAGCTCACAGGTGTTTTTTCAGGGTTGGTAAGATGGCTGTTTTCCTTCAGCCAGCAAACTTGTGGAAACCTTAATAAAATCTGACTTTAAATGAGGATGGTGAGACAGGGATGGGGAAGAGCAGCTGTTCCAAGTGGACTTCCCAGCTTGAAATGATCTTCTGTGGGCTTTTCTGCCTGTTCTGCAGCCCCTGGGGTTGTCAGAGGGATACACATTCTTCTCATTGTTTCTTCCCTTCCCATCCCATCCTGAGCAGCCTCCATGGGCTGGATTCTCTGCTTCAAGGAGGAAAATGTTCTGCTTCAGTGTCAGTGCTTTCAGAAGGAGCTGCTGCTGGGATGCTCCTGGCTGTTGCAGCTCCTAAGGCATTGGTGTATGCTTTAGCTCTGTGGCAGTTTGGAAGTGATACCCACAAGCCTTCTGGTGGCCTCTCCCTTCCCCTGAAGCTGGTCTGTTTTGTCTGTTGATCTGAAACAAAAACATACAGCTTTTTTTTGTCTGGTAGTTTTGCATCCCCTTAGGATTCAAAGCTGCACCTCAAACCTCTGACCCACATGAAATCTGATCCCATGCCCTCGGATGACCGGTTTCATTCATGCTAGCTCACTGATGTTTTCCAGCTTGTGCACAGGAAATCTCACCCATTACAAGGTGTAATTTCATGGTAGCTCATCAGAGAACTGAGCATTTTTTAAGGGGCCCAGTGGATTTGGCAGACAGCGGGTTTTCTGTGCACGCAGAGCCCCTCTCTGCCTGCTGTGTCCCTGTGCTCCCATAGTGATTCCCACACGATGTTTTTTGGTGCTGCAGATTCTCACTCGTCAGAAGCACCTCCAGAGGGCGAGGAGATCTTCTGCTGAGCACGGACTGTTGCAGTGGTCACTCGTGGCATTGGCTCCGTGGACATCTCCCTGCCTGTGACACAGCACACGGCCAGTGCCTGCGCTGGACAAGCACCTGGAGGTTTTAAATAAAACATGTTCTGAAGTCTCCTAAGTGGTGGATAAGGGCCTCTCTCCTGTGGTTTTAGGTGAACTCTCCCTGCAGAGGCTGTGCCTGCACGGCACACAGGACCATCTCCCTGTGCAAACCCGGGGGGAAACGGATTGGGGTAGATGTTGTTTGTCTCTTCTTACTGCTAAAGGATGAGTGAACATAGCCTTAAGGGGTTTGTGCCTTCAAATTCCCCTTTTCTGGGGAAAAGAACCAAAACCAAGCATTCAGCAAAAGATTGGGACTCTATAAATGGTGCGTACACACTGGCATATATAGATATACTGTATATATACATATATGTATCTATGTATCCACTGGGATATGCTTACAGTCCCTACAGCCAAGGTCCACCCCTGGGGACAGATGATACCTGAGGACTTTCAGGGAGTGTGTAGATATTAAATATCTTGCCCTTATTCCTCCAGTTGTAACACAGTGACCTGCACACCCCTTCTGTGCTCATGGGATAGGGGCTGCTTGGTTTCAGAAGGGCGCCTTACACCAGGAAGCAGTAACAGCATTCAAAAGCAACAACTCAAGAGGATAAAAATTAAAATTTAAAATCATTCTAAACAATTTCTGTGGGGCAGAGGAATCAAATGTCTTACTGTTTCCAGAGTCAAGCAGAACATTACTGGCTATATTTAAAATGGTGCAGAAAAGAAAGAGAATTTTGGTAGGCTGGTAAGGCAATCCCAGGCAGCCAGAACAAACTGTTCAAATGGAAACAACAGTAAGCAACATTTTTTTACACAATCTCTTTGAGCTCCAACCCACTCCCTCCCATCCCTGAAGTAAAGATTATGCTTTTGCTGGAATAGAGCTCTCCAGTTGCATCTGATATCCCCATACAAGCCTAATGACTGAGTGGGGAGGTGGCTAAAGATCTGCTTTTAGGGATCTTTGTTCTGTTCTTTGTGTTTTTCTTAGCTTGGTTTTTGTGCTACTGTTGGGCTTCTGTTTCTCTGGATTTTTCTCTCTTGCCCTGCTGGTTTCTGAGGCAGAGTGGGAGCAGCAGTGTCCGAGCAGGTCAGTGAGACATTGGCTCCTATCCCTGTGGCTGTGCAATGCCAGGCACCTTTTTTGGGGGAGAAAAAGGTTCTGATAGACAAACCTCTGTGGGATGGGTCTGGATTCCAGCTGGAGTGTCCCTGCAGAACAGGAAGGTCCAAGGGCAGCCCTTGCTGTGCCAGCAGTGGGGTGTCTGTAGAGTTGTGGAATACAGGGATGTGTTCAGTGGGGGAGGAGACATGCAAGGAGACACACTTTTCTCAAAAATCACCTTTCTTCCAAACCCTGTCAGGAGAATTACCCGAGTGGATTTGTAAATGGTTGCCAGCTTCAGAATAGGTCAAGGTTTTGCTCAAAAGTTTGAAGCTGTCAGGTGCATTTCCTTTCCTACCTTTTTTTCCCTTTAAAATATCAGGTAATTTCTCTTCTTGTACTATTGTTTGATTTCACTTTGCTCTCAGGCTTGTCACAAGCTGGTGACCCACAGCAGTTTCCAGAGTTAGTGCTGATGAGTATCAGCAGCATTGGTGGTGAGGTGGGTGCTTGGGCTGGGCTGTCTTGGTGCAGGAATCCTGCTTGCTTTGGAAGCTCTCTACACTATTAAAACTCAAAAGAAAAAGAGAAAAAAAAAGGAAGGAAAAAGGGTTGAGATTTTTTTTTTTTAATATTATTTGGTGCTTGTTCTTAATTGCAAGCAGGGCTTGCAAAAATATTTATCTTTCATTTTATCTGAAAGAATTTTTTTAAAAAGTTTACTTGGTTTTATTTTTTTATTTCTTTTTACTTTTACTTTTGTTTGGGGAATAGTTTTGAGGGTTTTTTCCTCTCCCCCCCCTTTATTTTTTTTGCTTTGTTTGTTTTGTTTTCTTACCAAAAGATTGGTAAACCAAATGTTCTCATCTCCCTGTTTCCTACAAACCATGGGGTTGGGCAGCACTGCGTTGCAGCTCATTCCATGCCCAAAGTCACACAATTTCAGCTGAGAGCTTTCATCAAAGCAGAGCATCTTCAGGCCAAAAAAAGTCTGGAAAAAGACAGTAACTTCAGACAAGGCTCCTCCTGTCAAATAGTTTCCTTGTTTAAGCATTTTGCTTAGGTTTTCTCATTCCTCTTGGAGGCAAAGGAAAAAGCAAAGCAGGGAGTGCCTTGCAGTGATGTGAGGGTCTAGTTGCTTTCCTGGACCTGAGGGGAGCTGAAGGAGGTACTTGCTGGTGGTGTGGTGTTACCTTTTTCATAAGAAAACCACCAGCTTCAGAAAGTAACTTCTGCCCTGCCATTCATACATCTGCAAACACAAATGTGCCAAGCTGAAATTTTTGGAAACCAGAGCAAAGCCTGGCTCATTTACTGTTGTGTGAACAGAGATCAGGGCACTGGTACATCTGAGTTCCCCTCAGTCTGGAACAGCCTTTGCCACTATGAACTTTTCAATTTATCCCACTGTTGTCCCCAGTCCCAGCACATGCTATATTCACAACACAGCAACGTCCCCTGGCTCTGCAAGGGGCACCAAAAGGCAGATGTGTGACCCAGGGCAGCAGGATTGAGTCTGCCTGGCTTCACCATCTCTCCTGACCTGTGCAAATCAAAAAGAGCATTCAGTGCCTGAAGTGCAAATACTATTGGCTGAGTGATCTCCCAAGGTCCCTGTGGCTCCTTGACAGAAACCACAGGTGTGTGTCAGAAATACACTACCAGAAATCCTGTGTATCAAAGCTGTTTGTGTCTTAAATTCTGGTGGACAGACCTTTGTCCCTGGAGGATGTCTGTTCCTGTATGATTCACTTTTTTGGAATGAAGCCTTTCCTCCCACACTGCTTCCTCCTTCTTTCACCTTTAGGAAGGTAAGGGTTTGGTTTTTATCTCTTTAGCCTTTTATTTTTCCCATCTCAGGTTTTCTTTGGAAAGGCTTGGCATAGGTTCCTAGAGTCAGATTCCTGCTCTGATCCCTGAAGGTTGTCTGGCATTGTCTGCTAGAGTATGGTCCTAACTTGACAGCACCAAAACCTTTCCTCTTCTGGGCCTTAAAATCACATTTGCCTCCGTTCATGCCTGGCATCCATCCTGCATTTGTTGAAAGCATGTTATTTCTTCAGCCCAGCCTTTTGCTAGTTCCCAGAGCCAGTCCCTCAATCCCATTTGGAGCACCCAAACCACCCTGTTTTGCATTGGGTTCCTGGGACTCAGAGTAGGTTCAAAAACATCTGTTTGAAGAAGAGGGTCCTGCGAGGGCTCTTGGAGCTGTTTGTGCTGGTGTTTCATGGAGGACAGAAATCAGATTTGATTTTCCTGGGCTTTTCTTGGCCTGTCTTTGCCACTGCCCAATAGGTTTCAGTGTCCAGGGAAAGTGAGAGTGGGCTCAGACAAGTACAGAAGTGGCCAGTATTAGCTGGGGATGCCAGAATACCCAGCAGCAGAGAGCAGCTGTAGCAAGGGTGGGAGACTCAGTGGGGTGATGTGGGCTTGGCCTTAAATTCTCTTAAATGATCATCTCAACACATAACTTGATGTCAGTTTGATGCCATAAAGCACTTTAAATGGAACTAGTCTTTCCCCTTTAAATTATGGTTATTTGAAGACAATCAGTTTTGCCATTGCCTCCCCCTCTGTATCCCCAGCAAAATCAGAGCTTCAAGTAGGCGTGTTCCTGGTTTGGTTTGCCTTTTCCCCAAAAGGGGAGGAAAGGCCAAGCTTTTTGTACTATTTTTAGACCAAAGCGGGTGTGAATCTGACTACAGTCCCACTGCAGATAGGTTAAGTGGAAGGACAAGAGAACTGGCTTCTGTTGGCTCAGGTACATCCCCCAGGAGAACCCATGTCAGCTTCACCATCACCTTCCTCACAGCAGCTAGGGAAGCAGCCCCGCCAGCTTTTCCCTCCATCTCCTTTTCCTTGGAGAAACTCTCAGTGAAGGAGATGTGAGGGGATGCATCCCAGTAAGTGAGGCCCTTTGCATGCCCCAAGGTATTTACTGTCCAGGCCCCTGGGACACCTCCCTGGGACAGGAGCTGCCATCCCCACTGAGGGTGGACTCTTCCCTCTGGAGGTGTGACAGTGCTGGGCAGCACAGTAATGCCATCAGCTTGTGTGGGTTTGCATCCAGAGAGTCCCATCACCTTTGCACCTTCCTTGAGTCACAGCTGTTGCTGAAACATCCAATTCCAGTCCTTCCACATGCCACCTAGTCAGAAGAGGTTCTTCAGGTGCCAAATCCCAAGGAAGCTGTCTAGGATATCTATGGCATGGAGCAAGGGAGGACTGGGCAGGGGACACAGGAGAGTATCTGCTAAAATCCCACAAAACATTCCTTGTTAACCAGAACTCTGGAAATTATTTTGCCTGCTGGCCAGGTTTGAGAATTTATCATGATTTGAACTGTTTTGAATAAAAAAACCTCCCCTGCTGCTCACAACTCCAGCTTCATTTGTCAGAAGAGACAGTAATCCACGATTCTTCATTGGTTATACAGCTAATTTTTAAATATAGGCGAGCTGAACTGGTCAAATCTCCTACACCTTGTACTCTTCAATCATGAGAAGTGTAATGCCAGCTCCCTTCCCACCTGCGTTTCCAGGGCTCTATGCCCTTTCCTTCCACATGCATTTCACTGACACTGATGCTTTGCCCAGATATAATTCAGCTTCCATTGCTTGGGGGGAGGGGGGAACAGGATAACATTCACTGCTTTGCATACAGCTATGAGCTTTGTATGTATTTCAGCTGTCTATAGGTATCCATCCTTTCCATGCTCTAAAGTAATCCTACTATTTTCTTTATCAATATTAAACACTGACTGAAAGAAAAAAAGGAAATAAAATTCTATGTCCGGTTCAGTTTGCCTATGGTTAAAGTTTAGCCTGGTGTTTATTTTATACTAATATGGAATGCACTTGAGTAATTCTCAGAGCATTGAGGTGTATTATAATAACCTGATATACCTCTGCTTTTGGTTTGTTTCTTATTAAAAAAGAAAAAAAAAAAAGATTTGCATTTTCATGTTGATCCCATAAAGAAAATAGTTGGGGTAAAAAGATTTTTAAAGAAGAGGGTAAAACCTAATTGCTGTATGTTAATTTGTAATTATGTAAAAAGTGACCTGGTTATTGACTGTAAAATTCTTCAGTTTTTCTGTAACTTGCCAGAAACCATTAGGTTTTGTAACAAGCTTTTATTTATCTTCCTTTTTAGTTATCAGTATCAACCTCTTGTAAAGTCATTCTTCCTCTAAATAAATTTGATTTTAAGTCTGAGTTTTCTGCCCAATTTTTTTCCCACACCTTTGGTATTTTTGCTGATGACTTTTTTGCACCAAGGCTGAATGAAGAGCCCTAACTCAACATGTAATCAAATATTTGCATTGCCTTTATCATCTCCATTCCAGTTTGAACCCACTGGACCCTTTAACTTATTTTCCTCCTCTTACAAGATTTGCATTTTACTGAAGGACAGATGGCCATGTGATATTCCTTGGGTTTTTCTCCCCCCCACACAGGGCTTTTCATCCTTGCACAAAAAGGGGAAGTGTCACAGCTGTTGTCTCTGCCCCTTCAGCCCCTTGATGAGAATAATGGGAGTCTGGGGGCTGCCTGTGCTGCCTGATGGCACAGAGTTCCTGTAAGCCCCTAAAGCTCAGTGTCTTTGACAAATCCTAGACACAGTTTTTGGTTCTTTTGGCTTAGAGACCCAGAGATGCTGCATCTCATCACAGGGACAGGACAGGGTCCACAATGCTGTGTGCCTTAGGTGTTCCCATATCTCCTGCAAGAAGAGACCCATCAGAAATGCTGTACCCAGCATCCAGGTCTCCCCTGGGGAGGTGATGTAAGGAAGAAGTCTTCCTTGTGAGGGTAGGGAGGCACTGGAACACGTTGCCCAGAGAAGCTGTGGATGCCCTGTCTCTGGAAGTGTCCATGGCCAGGTCAGACACAGCTTGGAGCGACCTGGTCTTGTGGAAAATTCCTTGCCTGTGGCAGGGGTGATGGAAAAAGGATCTTTAAGCTCCCTTCCAACCCAAGCTGTTCTGTGATTCCATGATAAGGTACATGATGTTCCTAGTGCCTGCAGGCATCAGTCCAGGCAGGAGAGGGTGCCAGAAGTACAGAGCCATGAGGATGAGAAGTCACAGAGGACCACAATGGCTGGGGTTCCCCACAACCACTTTCTGCTGGATCATAGAAGCAGTCACTGCTGGCCCTGTACTGCCAGTCCTGCACTGGACTCCAGCATCCTCTCCCCAGGCAGGAGAAGCAGGAGACCTGCACCCTTCACCCCTCTGTATTGATTTTGAGGCAGAGGAATTGCTTCATTGTCATTTGTTATTCCACTTGACTTCAGAGGTACGACTGGGAAGGAGAAAGGATTCCTTGAGGAGAATCAGATATGTATTCATAGAATCAGAATATCCTGACTTGGAAGGGACCCACAAAGAGCATCGGGTCCAGCTCCTGACCAGGCACAAGACAGCCCCAGGAATCAAGTATTGATCAAAGCTTTGGGCTGTCAGCTGCTTGGGGTGTTGTGTTGTTCCCCAGCAGACATCAGGGAACGCCAGCCCCCGTTAGGCAGCAGTGCACTCACTGCCTGGTGTTTTTCCCCTCAGCTGTGTTGCACATGCTGTTCTGAAAGCCTGAGTCACGTCCACGTACCTGAACCTCCACCCTGTCACGCAGCCCTTGCTCCAAGACAGGCAACCCCTGGGTGTGAGACAGGAGATGAAAGAGTTTGTTTATCTCGACGGCTGCTCAGTACTCCTGGTTTTATTTGCATTCCCAGGCGTCCCAGCTCACCTATTTACTGAAGTTGAATAAAAGCCTTCGCCCAAACTGTCGGCTCCTGGGTATGGCTTTTAAAAAGCACATTTTCCTGTGGCCCCTCTTGGCTCTGCAACCTGGATGCCTGACAAAAGCACCCCTTGGGGCACCCCCAGCCTTTGCAGTAAAACCACAGCTGCTGCAGCTGCTGGGAATGGGAGATGCTGCTCTGATACGACAGGCATTGGTCACGGGAGATGGGACAGCACATTCACTGATGAAAAACCACATGGAGAAAATAAAATCCGTTCTGAATCAATCTCCTGCCAGGGAAAGGCAAAGCAAATTAGGCACTCTGAGCTTCTCTGGTCCTGCACAGTGCATTCCAAACCCTCCTGTTTCCATTGGCCAGGGGGAAGCCTGGGCAGGCAATACAGACTGCCTTTGGCAGAGGAGGTAGTAAAGGGCCCTGCTGCTCCAGGACACCTCCATATATTAATTTGACTATCCTTAACCAGCTTTCCACAATTTCATATGCTCAATATTTCCATGCTCTAAGCCATTACAGCACAGCTAAGACAATGAAATGGATGTTCTCTCCTGACCAGAGGGATCAATCAATTTGTCCCAGGAAATAGTGATGGGTCCCAGGAAATAGTGATGGGTTTCTGAGCATCCCAGCTTCCCTTCCCAGCCCTTCCTTGGGCGCCAAAGTTAGAGCAAAATATCTCTGTGGCTTTGTTGGATGTGGTTGGATTTTCACTGGCACATTGACCTAAAAGGGGCCATACAGGATCCTTAGAATGGGGTGAGCCTTTAAAAGGAGCATTGACAGGCATGGGAGAGGCTCTTTGGAAAGATGGTTTTGTGATACCTTAAATATTTGCATTATCTGCATTTCCCCTTCCCTGCCCTTGCCGGGTTCAGTCCTGGCACCGATTTCAGGGAGAGAAACTGGAGGTCTGGGAGGACACAGGTGCAGGCTGGGCTGGGGCTTGCAGACAGGCCACTCATTCATGGAGGGTTTATTAAGAGAAAGAAAGGCAAAACCTTAATTAGTGCAGTGAGTGAGTGAGATGCCTTGTGATCAGATACAAGGTGAATAGTAAAGTAATGACTTACCTTTGCCATTGAAGGCACCTGGGGCTTGTTAATTTGCTACAGGAATGTTAAATATGGTAAATGCCTTGATTTTAGGAGGTTGAACCATGTAAAAATTAAGTGGAAAATAATATTTGACACTAGCAACTGATACAAGCTCTCACAGGGAAGGGCAGACAGTGAGTGTCCCTTGTGTCTCCCCTAAAGCTGCCTTCACACCTCTTGAATCACCTCCAAACCAGGATTCGCTCCAGAGCCTCTCTGCCGCCTGTTTTGAGGATGCCCAAGGGTGCATGTTCAGGGCTACCCCAGCCCTACTCTCCCTGCACGCTGGAGCTCCTCTGTCTGTCGGTACAGAGGGGATTTGTTTTCAGTCTCTGCTCTCCTCCCTTTGTGGTCCATCCCTTGCACAGATGCAGCTCAGCTGGCGATTCCCAATCCCCCCTGACCTCTCACCACAGCCTGGCGTCTCTCCCTCCGGCATCTCCAGATGCTCTTTCTTTCCCCTTTCCGTTCACCAAAGGGCTGCTCCTCACCAGCCGCATCTTTCCAGTGAGCCTAATTAGACATGAGCCTAATTAGAGCCGAGCAGGAGCGGTGAGTCATTAGCAGAGCCCTGCGGGAAGGCCGGGAGCAGCCGCGGTCCCGGCGGGGCGGCGGCGTGGGCAGAGGGGCCCGGAGGCAGCGGGAGCTCCGCCGGGTGCTGGGAAGCTGCCATGGGGAAGCAGCTCCTGTCTGTGCGTGCGTGTGTAATTCCTCCAGACGTGACCCAGAAATGGAGTGAAGGCTGTTTACCCTCCTCCCTGCACCTGCCAGGGAGCCAAGCGGGCCCCAGGGCAAGGGGATGGCAGTCCATCCCACCCAGCCAGAGAAGGTAGAAACCAAAAGGGCTTTTCCTGGTGGCCCTTAGGCTTTTTTCTCCTTGTTTGGTTTCTACTCATCCCTTTTAACAACCAGCTATCCCCCGTGGTGGAGTGGAGCCAGCATGCTGGGGACTGGCTGCCTGCTGGGGAGAAGGAGCCTTGCTGCAGTGGAGAAGAGTAATGATGGCAGCAGTAAAGGGCAGAATTAAAATGTTTGCTTGGGATAAACCCACGAGACTGGGGATAGGTATGATGCCAGGAGTGAGAGACAGGTCTTTCTATCAGTCATTGAATCACATTCTGGCTGTAAGTGCTTCTTCACAGGTAAAAGCTGTGCCACCCTGGTCCATGACTGTTCCCCCCAGCCCCTGCTGGGGAAGGAGCCCTTCCCAAGAGAGACAGAAGTGAAAACACCCAAATCACTTGATTCCTGAGCTCTGTAGTCCTCAGAGACTGTCGGGAAGAATGAAAGGACAGGTTGCGTAACCAGGATCAGTCTTGTTGAACCCTTCCCCCAACTTTATTTGGTGGGGGACACACAAACAACAAGGGGCCCGGTCTGTGAGCTGTGGCCCTCAGTGGTGCAGTGTGTGCTGGGGAGCGGGAAGTGAGATGTCCAGGCACTGACAGCATGAAAGCCAGGCTTTTTCCACCTAATTGGATCTGTTATTCAGCTGAGAAACACTGAATGGATTGGGTGAGCTCTGAGCTCACGATTTCAGTGAGGAAGTTGGGACATTGCAAAGTAGGTCACAGTGCTGCAAAACAGGGTGAGGGTTCTGCACAACAGCCGAGGATGTTAAATAAGGAGGTGGTGAAAAGGAAAGAAAAGAGAGACTGTGAGGAAGGGAGAATAAGTGAGCTCAGCTTTGGCTATTCATTCCCAGTGGGAATCTCTGCTGCTGGCTCCCACCTTGGGGCCCGAGCACTGCTGCTTGGGGCTCCTGCTCTGCAGTGGAGCAGGGGGGATTGGGCCCCGTTAGATTCCCAGTTGGTTGTGGGCAGCTGGGGGCAAAGGTTTCTCCTCCTCTTGCAAGTTTAACTCAAACACTGCTTACAGAGCAGCATTTCCATGCGTGGCATTTTGTGAGCCTGGACCGTCTTCAGAGGTCCTGCTGGGTTTACCCCAAGGGAAAAGGTGCATGGGGAAACAGGAAAACACTTTCACATGGGATATATTGCAAGGAGAATGCACAATGGTGGGCCATTAATTAATGTGCAGGTGAAGATGACAAGCCATGGACACGAGGAGTTAGTGCTCTGTATGGAGATGGATGAATTTGTAAACGTGTTGGATAGCTGGAAAAAAGTGCTCCTTTTCTCTAATTATATGTTTAAATGCCAGAGTCAGCCTCTGGATGGATGTGGGGCTCCCTCAGACACCAGAGCTATTAAATCACCAGCTACTCTGCTTTTAATTGACTCTCACGACAAAGGGAGTGGGCTCAGATGATAATTCCCTGCAGGGCTTCACTGCAAAGCAGTATTATTTCCAGGGCAGCTGGGGTCAGGCTGAGAAAGTGCATATTTAAAACCCACTAAGGCACTATGTGTTTCACTTAAAGAAGACATGGAGGAGTATCAGCCTTCTGCATCCAGGGATGTTCAGCATGCTCAGGCCCTGGGGATGGAAGTCTGATTATGCCAGCTGCCTGCCTGGTTCCACCTCCGACCCTGTCCTCTCCTCCCAAGTGTTTTTGGAGTGAGAAGCAGCTGCTCAGAGCTGGGGAACTCAGGTGGAGAGAGCTCATGGGCAGGCTCCAGCCAGGGCCAGAGGGTGGGTGGAAAGAGCTGTATCCTGCCTCAATTCTCCCACAGGATTGGGCCCTGCAAAACAAGGGAGGTGTGGGATGAGCCCCCCTCCTCCTGCAGAGATCTCCCTGCCAGGCTCCTGGCACTTCATGGGGAAGATGTCTGAGCTCCTGACACCCCACAGCGAGGGCTATAGAGTGTGGGCTTGTTTCCTGGGAGCCTGGGAACACACAGCTCCAGTAACTCCACCAGACAGGACTCTTTCCCAAGTGCTCTCTCCCAGACAAAGCTGAGCCTGACCTGCTGAGATGGCGAAAAAGCTCTTTTAGAAAAGGAAAACAAATCACATTTACATTTCTACCCCTGTACCTCCCATTTAAATGCCAGCCCCGCTCTGGCTGTAGCTTTTTTCTGTTACATCCACTTCTATCTCCTGCTCTTCTCCTATTCTGTTGCTGCTAACCAAGAAACCTTTGTATTTCTCATTACATTTAATTCCATAGCAACAGGTCGCTGCTGTCACAGCAGCTGCTGATTGCTTTTGAATTGTCTCTCAGGCAAGCTCCAGAATGAGTACAAAAGAGTAGGTCTCTGCATGGCTCATATCAAAGCAAGCCTATTGCAAAGCCTCCTCAGCTGCTATTTAAAGTCCCAGAGTCCCATATAAAACCTGAATCAACAAAACTATAGGGGATTTCATTCACTTCCCCCCTATTCTTTTCCCCCCTTCTCCTGCTCATCAAACAGTGATTTCTACCCTGAACTGGTATCCCAAAGGGGTCTTTAATGAGCTTTTTCTATGGAGCCTTACACTCATATCTACCCAGCTCACGTCAGCTAATGCTGCTGCCCACCCAGCTCCTGCAGGCAAGGGGACAGATCCCCTGTCTCCTTTGCAGCTCAAAAACTCAGGCTCCAAATCTCTTTGAGACCCTGTATAATACTCATAGGAAGTTTTGCTTCCCAAGCCCAACAGCCCCTGCTACCAGAGGATGAGGCAAATACAAATCTGCCTGGTGCCAATTCTCTGAGCAATGCTCCCACAATCCCAGCCCTGAGCACAGCTGGAGCTGCTGATCTTGGAGAGAGGGAAAACCCTCCCAGTGTTCCCAGAGCAGAGCTGGATCTCCCTGTGCCTCTGGGAGCTCCTCTGGGACAGGGAGAGATGCACATGGAAGAGTAGTGTGGACAGGAGCTCCAGCTGGAAAACCCATCTCTCCTGTCAATAGGCCCCTTTCTTGGGAGCTGCAGCAGCCAAGAGAAGGCAAATAAGGAAAACAGAAGCATGAATTCTTCTTGTCCTCCTTCAGAAATTACTGGCTTTCCCTACAGGAGTACGGCTGTGTCTGTGTTGGGCCCCTCAACCTATTTGGCAGGTGCTATTAGCACTGCAGACCTGAAAATTCTCCTGAAATCATGGCAAGGACAAGCTGAGTGAGAGCAGCCATGGAACCGAGAGCCACGTGACGTCCTCAGGACATGAGGAGCCCTGGACTTTATTCCCAGGTCTGCCATTGACCTTGGACAAGACACTTGACACTGTGCCTCAGTTTCCCAAGCACTGAAGCAATAATAATTACAGCTGGGCTGGTTGCTCTGGACGCTGTTTGTGAACCACCCCATGGAGTGCCAACCCTGTTATTAGTCCTCGGCCCTGTTATTAGACCTAAATCCAACTTACTTAAGAATGAAGACTCCTGTGAAAAACACACAAACAGTTTCCCAGATCATCATTTTTATTAAAGTTCACAAGCAGCTGAAGGGGAAAAAAAAAAAAAAAAAAAATAGGAGATGTAAATAAACGTCATCCAGCGCATTGCAGACTGGCTGTGCAGAAGGTGTGTTCTTCCCGGCAGCGACGGGCACCCGCTGCTCTGAAAAGACCTTTGCTGTTTGAAGCTGTGTCAAGGCTTTCCATAGCATTGCATCATTCAGCTGGCCAGGCTACAGCCCGGCCTCATCCAGGGGCAAGAGGCGAGCCTGGAGAATCTGGAGATGTGCTGTGCAGGGAAGCAGGATGCTGGGGCAGTGCAGGACCAGTCCTTGGCAGTGGCCAGCGCCAGAGAGGCCAGACAGGAGCTGCATCCCTGTACTGACAGTTGGAATCCACGTGCCTTCCACCACAGCAAAACGAGGAATGGCTCGGGCTGACAGCTCTTGGATGCAAAATCCCAAACACGGTTGGCAGCCAGCGTGTGTGGGTAACCTGGGGCAGCCTCAGCCCGACCGCCGGCAGGCAGCACGCAGTCAGAAATGCTCGCATCTCTCCAAGGGGAAGCCAGGACTGGGGTGCAGCAGGAAGGAGGGGGATCCCTCCCCAGCCCACCCTGCCATGCTACTCTAATCCTTTTTCTCTCCCTCCGAGGCCTTGCTGCAGCCAAGGTACCCCTTCCCAAGGCACGAGTGTTCCCCACTGCACCCCTTTTTCTGCTCCTTTGCTAATGAGAGCCTCACCCACGCAGGGAAGCTCAGCAGACCGGCTCTGAGCATGCAGTGGGCTTTATCTGGGGAATATCTCGGCAGCAGTGCTGCTGCCTTGGCACGCTAACACAGCCCCATGCTCTTCCCAGCAGCTCTGTGTGGGGACCTACCCCGCCTCTGAACAAAGCACAGCAACCAGGAAAGGGGTGGGGGGAATTTAAAAGGCCCAAAGTACAAACCAAAAGGCATCTGCCCTGTTTTGTCACAGTACCTGGTGCTGCTAGCAGCCATCCCAAGCTCCTATGTTTTAATATTTCAATAGCCATTGCCTCCATGAAATGGCCAGAGGATGGGGAGAGCCAGGTGCTCTCACCTTGTTCCCTTTAACAAATACTTCCAAGTCACCCAAGCAGCAAGCATCGCCAATGGCAAGTTCACTGCCTTAGAGAAAAACATATTCATCTCTTAACCCCCCTGACTGAGTAACAAAAAGGGCTACCCAGCCATGTCTGCCAAGGGATGCAGCCTCCATCTCCCCGGCCCTGTTGATCCACAAGCCATCCCCGTGCCCCCTGTGCCCAGCCCAGCAAGGCAGTGCTCCTGGCTCCTTGCCATCCCTGCAGGGTGCCCATGACCAGTGCTGGGGCTGGGAGGCCCCTGGTGACCCCTGGCGTGGTGCTGGCGGCGGGGCCCCAGCTGTGCCCCCACTCCTGGTGTCAGGAAGGGATGTGGAAGTTGCCTCCCGTGCGGGAGGACAGGAGGCTCTCGGTCACTGCGTCGGCTCCAGCAGCAAGAGAGGGGACGTGGATGTGACTCTGGCATCTGGGGAAGGAAAGACAAAGCTCATTAACTGCTGTGATGCTCAGCTCAGCCCACACAGGGCACTCACTGGGGTAACCCCCATCCCGACTCCCTGAGGTGGATGGAGGTGGAAAGCAGCTGGTTTCTTTAGGAGTTGGGGTGTCCTTCGCTTGTGCAGGACAGGAGAGGGGGTCTTCAGCTGGGGAGGGCTCAGAGCCGGGTAGAAAACTTTGATGGACATGACAAGGGAATGAAAAACTGAGGGAAAAGTTTTCACTCTTTTTTTTTTTAGAGCAGGGAGGAGGGCCCAAAAACTGGAACAGACAAAACAAAAAGACCCTTTTTCTCTTTTTCCACAGGTTCCTCCAAAAACATCCGTATCACTGACATTTCCAAGGGGTTGATTAATACAGTCTGGGGCCAAGCTCAGACTGCACATGTTTCCACCTACCCAGGGTTAGGAAAAGCCTGATTTTCATCGTCTTTCCTCCCCAGGCCAGCCACTCCCTTCCAACACTGCCTGATAAACTGGCTTCAGAGACAACCAGCCACTTGGAAAGAGCAGCAGTGGCAGAAAAACTGCAATCCCTGTTTATCCAGCCTTGCTATTATACACATGCAAATGAGTTTTCCTAGGAGCCACAGGGAGAAACCAGCTGTGACTCTGTTCCAGGAATTCCAGCAGGTTGCAAGCAACCACCCACCCCAACAGCATGCAGGTGAGGAAAGCCTCTAGGAGCCAGGAGATTATCCTGAGGTTTTTTTGGGCTGCTCCTTGCAGGTACACAGGTCTTGGCATGGGAAGGTGCCTTTCTGTGAGCAGGGCTCTGTGGATGGAGCCCAGAATGCTGCACACTGCAAGGTGAAAGCACTGCTCCACGTGGAAGGGAGCCACACCAGGCAGCTGTAAAGTGTCTTTGCATAAGGCTTGTGTTCTAAGCTGTAATATAATAACCAGGAAAAGCCAGGGAACCAACCCAATTCCTAGTGTGAGTGTGGTATTGGAATACAGCTCAGGGCCTGGCACGTGGCCTAAATCTTTGCAGGAGCTCTGGGGCCAAAGTTCAGTTTTCAGGAGCCAGAACAGCCTCAAAACACTTCAGCCTCAGTCACTCAGCACCCACCCAAAGGCAGGTGCCACCCACAGCCCTCATGGGAGCTAAATGCACCAAAAGGCTCCAGTGGAAGCCCCAAAATCAACCCTGAGCTTCTGGATGTGTCCCAGGAATCAGTGTCTGAGCAGTGCCCAGCCACCAGCCTCTCCTCCCTACAGCGAGGACTGTGAGGGAGTCCTGCAGGAGCTCAAAAGCACCTGACAGGAACCTCTGGGCAGGGGAACGCCTGGCTCCTTGATGCTACAGGGTCTGGGTTGTTCTGTTTGTTTAGAGATGTGGATCCCAACATCCCCACCCCAGCAGAGCATTTGAGGCTCAGGAGGCAGCACAGAGGGATGCAGTGACTCCCCTTCCCAATTCACCTTCCCTGGCTGGACCATGCAATCTGGAGTGACCATCCCACCCCCTCTGTGACTCTGTCCTGTGAAAATGAGTGTCCCATAGGACAGATAGTCTGGAGAAGCCACTTGAATGTGGAGACAGGCAGCTTGGAGAACCTGTTCCTGGTGCTGCCTGAAGTCACTCTGGGGAGGGGTTGAGTTGTCCCCATCGACTGTCTCTGCACAGCCCTGTGACAAACCACCCAGCACCCTTCCCCAGGCTGGGCTGTACTTGTCTTTATCAACACAGTCTTTACCAGTGCTCATTTGTCATGTTTTGCCTCCCTATGCCTCCACCACCACGGGTGGGAGGGGATGAGGCTTGAGGCTTTCACGTTTCATATTGCTAATCACACTTGATCCCTGGAATTAACTGTGGGCAATAAGCACTAAATTAATGTCACACTGCCTCCCTGGCAGCAGTGCTGGGACCTCTGCTGCAAGGTGTCCCTGCTCTGCCTGGGGAGGGCGAAGGCCATGACCTCGAGGAAGCATTCCCAGCTGATCACTTTAATGCTTTATATGAAAAGCAGGCTGGGTGGTTTATGATCAACGTTTGTCAAGGACAGACTATTTGGTTTTCAGGGACCAGTTTATAGGCAGGAGGCTGTTTTTCCCATGACTACGAAGTACATTCTCCTGCCATGTGATTGCCCAGGCCTTTCCCCACCAGCCCACCTTGCTCTGCTCTGAGTGGTGGTCACTCCTGAGTTTTTCCAGGTGAGGGGAGGCAGTTCCATAAGAGCCTGGGCAGCTGCTGGCCAGCCTGCCTTCTGGGCATCCCTGCTTGAAGAAGGATCCCATAAGGACCAAATCAGGTGTTTGAACAAAGACCTTCCATGGTGGGAGCTGCAAACCAGAAAACCCCTTGGCCAGACCTGCAATAGGACAATGGGGTGAACTGGATCAGTCATAGGATCCTAGAGCAGTTACCCCAGTTCCCAAGCCCAGCTTTTGCACAGCCAGGACAGCCAAGGCAGGGACACGGGACATGGCTGCTGCAGCATGGACAGCATGTGCACATTAGGGACATTCAGTCACCCCTCTTGGTACTTTATGTACAGAGCTGCCACAGTGACTGAGGCCCTAACAGTGACTTAATTAAAAAAAAAAACCAAAAAACCACTCTGGAAAATCACGTGGACAGACATTCTTTCTGGCAAGAGCTTGCGTGTATTTTAAATAGTTCTTTTAACTGAAGACTGGAGGCAGAGCCAAAAAAGCACATAAAACCCTCACACAGTGACTTTTCACCAGTTTTATTTGCAGTTTCTAGTCTTCTGTGCTTGTGTCAGGCTCCCGATTACAGGGGGGGAAGAAGTATCAATACAAGCCCTACAAAGCTATTTAATAGGGCTGAACAACTCAAATACAGCACAGAGGAAAAAAGGTAGGAGAGGAAAATAACAATGTGACTTTGAAGACTGTTTTTTATTCAGTGGCTGAGGAATCAACTCCCATCTCAAACTCCTCCCTATTCCTACTCCCAGCCATGTGGCTGGTGTTGAGCTTTAATATTCAGACGCATCTGCTACCAGAGAAAATTAATTGTCAGCTCCAGGATGGCTCTTAAAGGAGGCCCCATTGACCTGAGCTGAAAATGATGGACTCCTCACAGTCTTTGCTGCAATATTTAATAGCCAAGTGACAGTTAATTAGATTACTGAGCCACTGTGACAGATGCTAGGCAACGCCTGAGGAGGAGAATTTGGAAAGGCCATTATCTTCCAGTGTTGGGAACACTTTATGGTCTCATTTTAACCCTTTCCACTCTTGCCCTGCCCTCATGGTGGTCCAAACCATGTTAAAACCAGGTGTTTCACAAAGGCCAGTGTAATGCCCTGGGTGATTTTTTTCCCACCTGAGAAAAGCAGGTGGTCATGTTGAGCTAATACCTGGCTTAGGTGCCAAGAACTCCTCCTTGGTTCCCATCTGGCATCAAAAAAGATCACTGGGAGGTGCCAGCAATTTCACCCACTGGGCGTCTCCCAGGCACACCAACCACACCAAGTGGAAAGCAGGGAAGTGAGAGGGTGTTAGAGGGTTTGGGCAGCATTCCTTCTTCCCTGTGTTAAGCGAAGTGGATTTTGATGAGTCTGTGGAAGAATTTCCCTCTCCGCAGTCCCCACTTTCCAAACAAAACTGTAAGTGAAGCTTGTCAATCCCACACCCATACGTGAGGGTTTCCCAGCTCCTTCAGCTGCCTGGGATATAGGCTGCAAACACCAAAGCAGGGCTGTGTGTGCTGCTGGCACTAAGAAACCTGCACACTGAGCTAGCAGAGGTGTTACTGACTTCCTGGGAAGATGATGCTATCCAAGTGTTGCCTGTGTTACCATCTGCTTTCACAATACAAGTTGAGGAGAGTTTTTGGGCTTTGTCAGGCCAGCTGCATCTCTGCACAGGTTGGTGAATGCATGCAAAGCCCTGTGGAGCCACACTGACAACCGGAACGGCAACAAAACAGCCCACTGGGGAGGAGAGAAGAGGAACCAGAAGCACTGTCCCAGGGGCACTGCAGTAGCACCTTCCCTGAGCAAGAGAAAATCGGAGCGCCAGAATGAGACACAACATCATGAGTTTCCACCAACTCTCTTACTCTCACAAAACCCAAAACACTGATAAACATTCTTCTTCTGGTTACAAATCCCCTTCCCTCCCACTCAGGTCTGACACAGAAGTCTCAGAAGTTCTGATTTAACAAGCAACAGTTTGGATGATAAATAAACACCAAGACCATCAAATGCGCCGTGGCTTCTGTGCTTTTGCTTCTGCTACCCACTTGAAATGTAAATACAGAGCATAAAAAGAGAACCAGGATTTTCTGGCATTCCAAAGGTCACTTGCCTACATATTCATCAGTTCTAAATAGATCACCCAGAAAATCTGCAAAAAAATCAAACTACTGAGACATTCCAAAGCTCTTGTTGCCCTGCTATCTCTCAGAAGTCACATGCAAGTGTTTTTAGGAACCTTAACACCCTCAACTGCATGAGAACAGGAAGTATTCTATGGTGAGAGCAGGTGTGGACATATCTGCCCACCCACCGACCCACAGAAAGGTGACGCTGGCACATCCAGCTACCTTGGAGCAGAGGGAAAGGAGCCCCAATCATCTATGCAGATGTATCTAAGATACTGGGAGGATCATCTGGAAATAAGAGAACGCTTGAAACTACCTAGATTTACACTAGAGCACTGCAGAGCTGGTTATTCTTTCCTGGCTCTGCATTCCACTTTTAAATGTTCCTTTCCTATAAAACAACCTCATGAGCAACTTGGAACCCGTGACTTCAGAGTGGTGTGTGGACATACAACTGAGGCAAGAGAGTAATTTTTAATTTAAGAGGATGAGACCCTTACCTTCATTGACCTCCTGGAAACCAGCCCCCAAGCCCTGCCCCTCCTCACGAGGGCAAGTGCTTCCAGGTGCTGACAAAAGCCGTGGGGATGAGCGAGTAAGGCACCGTGGTGATACAGTTCCACGTGTCTGACGTAGGGTCATAGCAGTCCAGCGTTTTGCACCTCTGAGTGCCAAAGTACCCTCCTACCACGTAGAGTTTATTCCCCGAGGCCAGGGCGTGGCAGGACATGCGCTTGGCCGTCATGTCCCCGATGCGCGTCCACTGATCCGTCTCGCAGTCGAAGCGGTAGGCGGAGGCCGCCGTGAACTCCGTGTCTCCTCCCATGATGAAAATCTGGCTGCCCAGCACGGCAGCCGCCGTGTAGCGCCAGGGCTGCGGGCACTCGGCCTTGATGCTCCATCGGTTCTCAGCTGGATCGTAGCACTGCACTTTGGACACCATGTCTCGGTGGATGCTGGTCCCACCGAAGACAAAGAGCTTGAGCCTGGCGCTCACCACCGCAGCGTTGCTCACGCCGTCTCTCAACGGAGCCACCATCATCCACTTGTTGGATATGGGGTCGTACTTCTCTGCTTGCTTCAAGGAAACGGAAGGAGATGCAGGGAAGACTCCGGCTACTGCGGTGTGTCCACCAACCACATAGAGGCAGTTTTCCAATTCAGCTGAGCCGTGCCCAAACCGAGCAATTAACATCGGGGCAGCTTTGGACCATTCCTCGTGCACAGTGTCATAAACCCAAACATCTTTGGAGACCCCATTCTCTGAGCCTCTGCCTCCGGTGATGTACACTTTGCAGCCAATGGCACAGGCACTAAACTCCTTCCGCGGACTTGGCAGGTCTGCTTTGGGAATAATTTCCTTTGCTTTGTGATCCACTTGGTAGATCTTATCACACATGAAGGTCTGTCCTCCCAGGATCAGCAAGGTGTGCCCAGCTTTGCGAGGCCTGGCACAGGGGCTGGTGACCACCCCATCATTCTGGAGGATCTTCTTCTTGCACTGAATAGCTTCATCCAGGACAAGCTTGTTCCTTTCATCCACCATGATCAAGTCCTCGCAAGCCAAGGCTTCCTTGAGGCATTCGGAAGGAAGCAAAGCCAGACGAACATTCCTCAGAAGTTCTGGGAGATAAGCCTTCCGCTCATCCAGGTCGTATTTCACCCACTGCATGACAGCCTTAAAGACCTTCTCTTCATCCTCAATTTCCAGCTCATCACTGGAGATGAGGTCCAGCAAAGTGTCCTTGGAAAGGTTGTTGAAGTCCTCACTCTTGTGAACAGTCTCAAAGTTGACCAGGCACATCCTCCAGGACAGCTCATAGAGCCGCCGGCACTGATGAGCGTCCGAGAGCAGCATCATGCCCAGGCAGTTGGAAGGGTGGAGGTTCTTCTCCAGGAACTCAGCCGCTGCATCTCGGACGTCATGGAACTGCAGCATGTCCCCAGCCTCCAGGAGGGACTCAGCATTCTCCTCGTTGATAATGATCCGAGAGGAGTAAGCAAAGTCCAGCAGTAGCTCCAGCACCTCCGGGTGGAGGCTGTCATGGAAGTTCACCTCGTCATCCAGGCTCTCCCGGAGGCCGTTGCTAAACATGGCCTCGAAGTACCTGCTGGAGGCAGCCAGCACTGCCCGATGGCACGGGAAGGACCTGTTCCCTGCCCAGAGGGTGACGTCGGTGAACATGCAGTGCTTCCGCAGGGTGTTCAGGTGCGACAGGACGCAGTCCGGGTGGGAGGCCTTGTGGAAAAGCAAGATGTTCATGGAGCCGGTGCTGGTGCGGGATTTGCGGTTCTCATGGACGCTGACGGACATGGTGGCAGAGCTCTTGCCTGCAGGGAGACAGACAGGGAGACCATTATTCCCTTGTCCTTACTGATATAAGGCATGGAGAACATTTGCTATCCAACCCTGGTACGCTGCCAGTGGACCTCAAAGCACCAGGTGACATCCCTGTGGCTCCTGCTCCTGCACAGCCCCTTCCTCCTGCACCCTCACATCCTCCAAAAAATTTAACTCGGGCTGAGCAGGGTGGGAAGGCAGAGCTGGGTGAAGGGAGAAATTCTGCTTTGGTTTCAACAAAGGAGCAACAAAGTGAGGCAATCAAACCCCAAACTTGGTGGTAGATTGTTTCAACAGCCCCCAGAGGGTATTGGCAAACCGCAGAAGAGTTATTTTTCCTTAGAAAACAGCATAGAGGGAGCAGACTATCCAGGATAAAGGGCATTGGTCTGTTCTTGGCTCAGCAGAAGTCAAGTTTGGCTTCTGATTTTCACGTAGATTACTGCAGGTTTAGGAAAAGCAACTGCTACAGGTTTCATTTACAAAATATTTAATTACCAGCAGAAGCCAAATGTTTGAACCAATTTTACCAAACCCATTTGTTGCACTTTTTGATGACAAAACTCACCAGACACCTCATGTGACTTAAGCATTTTTCAGGACAGAGTCTCATCGGAGTAAGACAAAAGAAATACACAAATTATGCTTTTCACCAGACAGGCAGAATCAAACACAAGGCTTTTATTAGCTACTATTTCACTTAAGTACTACCTGATACCAATCCTTCCCTGTAGAATAAAAACCCCTTTAGACTAATCAAATTAATACTACCTAGATGATAAAATCCAAGTCATTTACTCCAAAATACTTCAGCCAGCTGTATTTAGTTCCCCATGTAACTAAAGCCCACAGATACACACGCACAGCCCTCTCCTACAGAAGTTAATACAGAAGTTGTCTTGAGGTTTGAAAAATGAACCTGAAAAAATCAAAATGGGGTCAACCTTCACTCCAGTGACTGAATTGTTTAGACAAGACAATTGGGGAAGGGTTTTTAGATGGGTTCTTTTTGTTGATGTTGGTTGGATGGTTTTGGTTTTTTTTTAACTTGCTCTTCACAGCCTGGGGTTTCTCAAGGGTCTTTCCACTCTGCAAACACAAGGTCTGCAAATGAGCCCTGTCCCCCCCCGCCCCAGCCAGCCCTGGGGTCTTGGAGGAACCACAAAATGCTGACCAAGTGGACGCAGCGCTCCCAGGCTGCTGGCAGGTCACAGCCTTGACCTGGCAGTGACCTGGAGCTGCTCAACCCTCCCACACTCCATGGGTGGATGACCTCAGGAGGAGGCAGATGGCCAGATAAACTGCCTGACTCAGGCTCTGCTCATGAGCTTCCTGCCCCTGCTTCTCCAGCGCCTCCAAAAGAGTCTGAATTAGACAAACAGTTGTGGGCAAGTTGCTCCTTCCCCACACGCTGCCAAGAGTTATTGAGGTTGGTCTTCTCAAGGCCTCACTCATTCCTCAGGGCTGTGTCACAATCCAGGGAAAAGTCTCTGTGCTTCTCCATGCAGAATCAACAGCTTGTCCAAGCAGCCACAAGTCCTACTCAGCCTCTGAGTCAGGGGCAGGAACACCGATGTGGAATTGGAAATTGGGTGGGATATGTCCATGTCCATGGCCCAAACTCCTGCAGCTTGGGATAGAGGCTGACAAGCTCATTTCACTCGTGACTGGAGGCTGTGCAGAACCAAGGCTCCAAAACAGGAAGGAAAATGCTATTAAGGAACAGCACTTTGAAGTGCATCTGAAGGAAATGTTTCCAACATCTACACCCAGTGCAGGAACAACACTAATTTAGGGGTTATATGGATTCCCATGTCAACGCTGAAGCGAGGAATACAAATGAAACATTTATGAGTCTGCTAAAAGCTATTGATTTAGGTTCCTATTCCTACAACCTCAGAAACCACCCTGCCACTGCTACTGCTTTCTTTGCTCACAGCTCAGGTCAACTATTCAGTGTTAACCTTTGATTTGCTTATGCACAAAAAAAGAAGCAATTTATATAGGACAGCTATGGAAACAAACACAGAGACTGCAGGGAGGCAGCAATGATTTTTCTGACACAAAGATTAGAAGCAACTACTCATAGTGGAAGGAGCAGGTCATTTAGAAATTGAAATGCCTATATAAAAGCTGCAGCAAAGCTATTTTTAATATATACACACACACACACATAAGGACACATACATATATCACACATGTGCACATATACACATATATTTCAAATCTCAGGCTTCCAGTATCAAATATCTATTCCAGGGAACTTGGAGGCAAATCATATTTCTATCCTATACATATTGAAAAATATCCAGGGAATAAATTGGCAGGTTGCAGTGCAGTTCCCAGCACTGCTCTTTCTATCATGTTGTCACTACAGGCACCAACTGGCCCGCAGCACAGCTGGAATTATGAAAGCTAAAGAGGCCACAGTCACATCCCCTTTACTTGGCCTCTCCTGGAGCAGGGTTATGACACTGCATGTCACTGGCCAGACAAGCAGGGCTACACAGACCATTAAACTGAAACTAAAGCAGCCCCTGAACTCTGGGGTGCAGCCATCTCACCAGAAAGCTTTGCTTGTGGTTTTCAGCAACACCCAAACAGCTTTTTCTGAGGGCTTCTTGGATCTTGTCATAGCTGGGCACAAGCAGAAAAGTGGCAGACACTAATCCTGCCCCTCACAAACTCCCCTCACTGCATGTCTCAGTCTACCAGAGACCTTGGCATCATCTCACCCATACCAGACAAACAGAAACTGCAGGCAGCAGCTACTCCAACTGGCAGGTTTCTTCCAAAATGTAGCAGCTGACAAACCTTAGAAGCCTGTAGGCAAAGTGTCTTCTACAATTTCATGATGTGCACAGAAGTGCTTTGATTTAAGGCATGCTTAACTGCAGCCATGAGCAGGCTGGACCTGTGACACGTGCACTTCTCTGAGGCAGATGCATGCAGAGCAGAGTTTGGCCCCTACCACACTCCTTGGTCCCTTACCCAACTACTGAGCTAAAGAGAAAAAGCAGAACCACCCTGAAAGAGTATTTTACACAAAGCAACCTGTCAGTGGCCCCTGCTCTGTGAGAGCCAGGGGGGTTATCAGAGCTCCCAGCTGCATCTTCCATCACGCAGGAAGCTCTTGCTGGAACAGCTGTGTCAATGGGAACAGCAGAAGGCATGACCTGAACAAACTGGGACTTGAATTTCTCCACACTGCATTCACTCTTTTACCTTCAAAACGCAGTTATTGAAAAATAAGTATCTATTGCATAACCTTTTAAAGGGATCTTACTGCACACAGAGGCAGAAAATAATCCTTCTTCCATATGGATGAGGGCAGAGGGGCATCAGCTTTTTGACAGTTATCCAATGCTGTCTGCTGGCTGTAGTACTCCCTTGGCTGTCTGCAGCCTTTGTACAGCCAGGATGGGAAAGACAGGTTTTTTACAGCAGAGCAAGATAAGGTTGCTCTGAAAATCCTTCCACTCATCCATACAGGGCAGACAGCAAACCTGAAAGGGGGAAGGAGTTGGCTCAAGAAAAAAAGACCCCTCAAATCTCAGCTCATGAAGAAAATGCCCCAGCAGTCTCTCTGGACAGGACAAAGCTTGCAATGAGACAAGGGGAAAAACAAAAGTACAGAGCTGGCCAAATTCCCCACATGAAGAACCACAGCTCTCCTGTCCAAGTGCCTTTTGTTTCCTATAAACCACATCCCAGCAGAAGACTTTCCCTCCCAGGCTGATGGGCCATCCTTTCAGAGCCCTGCTGGAACGGTCCTTCAGCAGAACCTCAGGAGACATTCTACCACCTCTTGAAAAATCCAAGGGCCTCTTAGACAGATACTTTGAAGCTGTATCAGGCCCTGTCCCCAATAACAAAAGAACTGCATATGAGAGGCTATTGATACCTGAACTATATTTAGCCAGGCTCGGGGTTCCCCCTCCATCTCAAACCAACAGGCTCTCCACAAATCTCCAATTTCATTCACTACCTGCAGGGAATCACCAGCTGAGATCCTGCTTGCTTTCAAGAGGACAAGATTTGAGAGTGATTAATATGCTCCCCAGTGGGACTTTAGGGGATTATTTCTGCCTAGAAGGGCAAAACTACAGGGCTTATTAATGGTCTCCCAAGACCATAAAGGCTGGCTAAACACCAACAAAGACCTCAAGTCCCACAATCCGAAGCTGGCCCTTTCTGTTTCACCCATGAGAGAAGCAGAACACATTTCTTTTTGCCCCACTCAACCATGAACTATTTAAAGCTGTAAATAAGTAAATAAATAAGCAGTAAGGTTCCTTGCTGGCTCAGCTCAGAAGAGCTGGATGAAGCTGCTCACACTGCAGCAGAGTTTCATTTCCAAGAAGCCATATGGGCTCTCTACGTATGGGCTGCACTACAACATACAGACACTCCTTCCAAATCAGAACAGACCCACCTGGAAGGGCCAGTGACAGCAGGCATAAGATTCATCTTTATTTTCTCTGCATCTCACAGTATCAACCCTGTGGGGTGAAACACTGTCTTGAATTCAGTCAAAGTTTAACTTCTCCCTGAAAGTGGTGGGATCGATTTTCTACTAATGAGTAATGTGCCTGCTCTCTTATCTGAAATGTTTGAACCTTTCCAATGCTCTCATGGACTCCACCACCTGGTGCTTAGGCCAGCAGCATTATCCCAGGCCAAAAATTACTGCTATAGAACCAAATTTTCCCTTTTTACTGTAGAGAGTAGCAAAGTAGAAATATAAAAGTCACCTACTGTGTTGTCTTCACAGGGAAGAGCTCCTTGCAAAACTGCTTAGGAGAAAGAGCAGTGAGGCAACATGCTGTCAAACACAGAGCCAGATACAGCTGTGTTTCAGATGACATTTCCCAGCACTGGAAACCATCAAAAGGTTTGAGAAAGGGGATCTGTTACATGCAGGCATTCACATACTCAGAGGCAGCTTGAGCTGCAAAAGCAGAAAAAACCCAAGAGAAAACAGGAAAGGGTGGTGGGAGAGAGACATAAAAAACAGTAAAGGGGAAGGAATAAACGTGAAGATGTTGTCAGATGATTTTCCTGTCCTTGCATAACACAGTGGACCATCAGGTACACAGCTTGGAGTTGCCTGAAATGCTCAATACTAATAATACTCTTCTGTCAAGAGCACTTGAGATGAAAGGAATTAAAATTGCACCTGGCATTTAGTGCAGCACTGCACTTGTTGAGTGTGGAGCCTGGGCTGATGCCAGGTGGGCAGCATGGGACCTTCACTACATCATCTCCCAGGCATGCCCTCTGCTCTGTCCAATTGTGTGCCTACACACAGACTTTGCTCTCTATCAGGTTGGGTTCATCTCCAGCAATTCCAGTGAATTTGGAGGTTTGCCTGTGTCAGCCAAATTTGTTCCTGTTCTCTTCAGGATGACTAACACAGCAAAGATGCAACAGTGATTTTGCAGGCTGGAATTCAGACAACATAACTGCTGTGAATCAGAGGGTATCACTCTGGATTTGCCCTTTCTGACAAACTCTTGAAACAAAACCAGATTTGCAAACAGGCAAACAAAGGAAAGGCAGCTGACTCCATCCCCCGAGTGCAGAATTTCTGATCCTGCCCCAGCCTTTGAGAATAGGAGGCATCCTTATCATTTCTTCTCATTTTCTCACTTCCTAGTCTAGCCTGTACATCCTAGACAGAAAACAGAGAGACCATGTGAAAGGCTCCTTCTGTTGGCTCAGACAGAAACTGGGAGGTTTTCCAAGCCCAATTCTGTAGGCTCCAGGAATCAGATTGTCTGGAGAAGATCCGGGTACATATCTGAACATTTTGAAACTCAGTCTCAGAAACTCTGAGTTTCATATCCCACTCATATTCTCATATCCCATTCTCAGTAGTACCCACCATTCCTTCCTTTAAACCCATGCTCCACTCTAAGCTCAAAACCACCACAAGAATCTACTGAATGCCACTTACTTGATAGAAAATCAGAACATTATTGCCAAGCTGAACCAATTACTGAGATTCTTGTTTTGTCTTCCAAAAGCACTGGTAAAAGGGGTTGTAGTGCCTCAAATCTATGACATTCACTCATCTGAGTCAAAGGCATTCTCCAACCACAATAAAACTACCTGTAGGAAATCCTCTTTGCATGCAACCCATGCAGTTCTATTCACAAATCAGGCATTGGACTTGCTTCTCTGCAGCTGGGACACTCTAAAAAGCTTCTCGAGCTACCTGTGACACAATCAAATAAAGTTCATGTTCACCACTAAGCACACTGGCTTTGCTGTTCCTGGGAATACCACGCCCTCCTACAACCACTACCCAAATCGGGATAAATAATGCTTTTAGCCACAGTCCAGGCTCCAGACAATAGCTTTTCACTGCTCCGCCTTAACCCCAGCGGATCTTTTCAGAGCCTGTGATTCATTTCAGAGGCTGTGGTGGGGTTTTGTCCTTCCTGCTGCCCTCCAGCTCTGCTTGTGAATACGTCCCATTCTGCCAGATCAATCACAGGCGCTTTGCAAAATGAATGGGGGGCTGCAGAGGAGGCAAGTGAGTTCACAATCCCCTCTTCCAAATCATACCCAAAAAGGCTCCAGAATGGGAACAGTCTACTTGATTGCAGTACCTACCCCAGCCCCATCTGGGCAGGATAAAGTCCTTTTCAAGCAAGCCAAACTTGCTAATGTGCTGCGAAGGCAAAAGGCTTCAAACACAGAGGAACCACATGCCACTTCCCAGGGAGAGTTTGAGATGAGATGTGGTATACATCAAATTAATGCCAGAATAACCACAGCAGCTGCTGACTCCAGAGATCTTATTCAGATCCTCCCACTCTCCCAGCTCTGAGGCTGGCAGAGCTGAGTGCTCCAGTAGCCAGGCTGACCAAAAGCCCTGTCACGGATGCTCACACCAAACAGGTCTGTCTGCCTGCCTGCTGTCAGAGCAAGATTTCAATTTTGGGCCTGGCCAGTTAAGATGGGGTTTTGTTTTGCCTTTCCCACTCCCCTGCTAGGCAGGAGATCATGGTACAACTGCCAGGTTTGGTTTGCTCATTTGCAATTCTGGCTGGAGTTCAGAGGCATGCAGAGGGGATGTCCCCACGCCTCCTGAATGGATTAACCCCTCATGCTGCTGGGGATGGGGGACATCCTTTCCCACCTGGATTGTAAAGCACTGACAGATATTGAAGGGTCTGGGGCTGCAAAACAGGGCATTGCTTATTGCCCTCTAGCTCTGGACAGAAGGTACAAAAACACCTCTGATTTTTCCATTTCAGTACTCATACAGCTTCAAACCATGCACCCAGCTTGCAAGTTCTGTGCCACTGTGGCAACCCTGCAGCAGCCCAGGCTGTCCCAGGCATCCTGCACGCACTGCAAGCAAACCAGAGTGATTGCCAGTGTGGTACAGTAATAAATTTGCCTTGCCACAATGTGACAGGCTATCATATAAAGCCGGCAGTCTTCACAAGGCCTAATGGTCAGCAAGTAGACTGTGGTTGTGGGACATGCAACATTCCCAGGCTCAAGCAAAGGGGGAAAGACAGAGCTGTCTGTTCTGGCTCGAGTGATACTAACAGTCACTGTGGGGATATAAAGCTGATAAGCAAAGACAAGCCAACGTGATGGTGGTTAAAGGTCAGGGGGCTTGGGGTGGTTTGTTACAGCTAAATGCTTCCTAGCCAGCATCCCTGCAGCCACTGTTTGCAGCAATGCCAGCTATGCTCACTGCAATTCAGTCTGTGAAAGTAGGCAGTCAATCCAGCCCTCAGTTCAAGGGCTGACACAGCTCCAAAGCTGCCCCTGCCACAGTCCCTGAGCACAGTGAGCAGCTGTGGCTGCCACGGACACCCTGGGCCAGCTCTGCCTGTCCTGCTCCACCTACTCACACCCGAGCCAAGGCACTGCTCAACACTCCTCGTAATGCTGCCATTTCCATCCCCACCTCGCAACTCTGCCTGTCCTCTTCCACCTCCACAGATGGCCACATCCTGCCCTTCCTGTTTCACTCATCCACCTCCTAAACATTGCCTAAAACCTCCTCTGACTGCTAAGAAGGACCTGAACTCTTGCAGGCTTTGGGGACGGTTGGTCACCACCACAGGGACAAAAATGCTATCATAATTCACATTTGCATATGGACACATAGATATGCACACACTCCTTATCTCCATACCAGACCATGTCCAGGACTCCCTCCAGAGCCAGAAGAACCATCTTCTGGATCAGACTCATGCTTATTTTTATACACTTGGAATATGCGTTATGCAATATCTTGTCATCTCTCCCCAAGCTGTCACCTTCACAAATTTCTTTCGCCTTGTTCATTCAAAACATTTTCAACTGGCCTTAGCTCTTCTGCAAAAGCACATCTGAGACACCAACTTCTCTGAGCTACTTAAGCCTGCCTCAAACACAGCACGAGAGGATACCACACTGTACACATGCTGAAGCAGAACTTCAGAGAACAATCCTCAAATGCTTGAGAAAATGAAGAAAGGAATGGGAAATTTGAGTTCTTCTGTGCTAAAGCTGCTTACAGTTTCCCATGTCCACATTATGGTGTAATTCTGCAGCAATTTTCACTCTGCTTTCAATTTTGAGAATCTCGTGCCACCTCACACCTTCCTGTTGCAGAACAGACTTCCACCTATGTCTCCTCCCCAAGTGCTTTACTTGGGCTTATCACAAAGATAAGCCAGAGCAGATGGCTAGGGTTAAAGACACAAAAGAGACAAAACATGTTTTCAGATAAGATTTGATTTGCAGCAGAAAACAGGACCAGGAAAACAGAGAGGCCCCAGAAAGGGTCCCATAGCATTAAGGAATCATCTTTGAGAGATGGACAGAGAACAGAACATACAGGAGAGATCAGGAGCAGAGACAAGAAAGGAGAGCTCAGAACTCTGGACGGAGACTGTCACCAGAGCAGCTGAGCCAACAGCAGCAGCTGGCCACCACCAGGACACATGGGCTGTGTTACACATCTCGGGTTGCTCCTAAGGTAACCTCAATAAAAACAAGCGTCACAAGATGCAGGAAGGAAGAAGGAAAAAACAAGGGAAGTTGACAAAGTATAAAGGTTACAGAGCTGCTTATTTTTTTCTTGTGTCTCTGGATCTGTCCTGGAGAGGAAGAGGTACGTTTGGAGGAAGGCTACAAAAGCCCACAGCATCCTGGCTGAAGAAATCCCTCCAGGAGATCACAAGAGCACATGCAGAGATTGCCAGGAAAGGAAAACAGAGAAGTCATGACACTGGGACGCTCCACTGGAACAGTATGAAACATTCAGCTGTCTGCTTATGCAAGGCTGAGGGCAGATTTTCCAAGCACAGGTCTGGCTGGTCTAAGCTCCCAACAATTACAAGTGAAGAGATAAAGAAAATAAAGACAAAAAAATTTAGAAGACCCAACTACCAAACAGGCTGTTAACTTTTTTAAATGCAAAAGGGCCCGTGAGGACAGAAGGAGGAAGAACTGTTTTTCTCCTCTGTCAGCTCAGCTCTGTCACTCACACAAACCTGCTCATTTCTCTAGACAGGCTTGTTCGAATTGATTTCATCAGAGGCCACCGAAGTTTCGTCCCTTGAAGCACAGTTTTGAGAGATATATATAGGGACGAAATACGGGAAAAAAAAAAAAAAAGGCAAAAAAGCAATGTCACCTGGCTTTCACATTCATGAGATTAATAGCTGGGGTTTCATTTATTTTTTCTTTATAACCGAAAAGACCTCCCCCTCCCTAAACCTTTCCCTGCCGCTTCCTGCCTATGGAACAGGATGCTCCAAACCCCTACCGAGCCCCGGGCCGGTGCCGGGGACAGCACTCATGGGCCCTCCTGTCGGGGGACGCGGCTCCGAACCCCAGCAAGCCCCTTGCTCGGAGGGGATCCTGCAGCGGCGCGTGAACACAGATCTGGGGGGAAAACACTCACCGTGGCCTGGCCGAGCCGAAATCTCCGTGATCCGCGAAGCCCCCAGCGCCGGGTGGAAGGGCTGCAGGGATGCAGGGCTGCGGGGATGCTGCGGGATGCTGCGGGGATGCAGAGGTGCCGGGCAGCACGGCTGCAGCGCGGCGCGGCCCCGGCCCCGCGCACAATGTACCCGCCGGGCGGGCCCGGCCGCGCGTGGGACCGAGGGGGCGGGACCGCCCGCCGCCGCCGCCACCAATCAGCGAGCGCCTCTCCCGTGACGAGCCTTTTAGCCACGCCCCTTTCTGGGAGCGCGACCAATAGGAAGGCGGGAGGGCGGTGTGTGGGCGGGGCGGGAGGAGCCGTCGGTTCTCGGGGCTGAGGGCCGCCTTCCGCCGGGCCGGCCCTGCCGAGCTGCGGCCGCCCCGGGGCTCCGCGGGGGAACGGCCCGCGCTGTGCTTCGGCCCTTGTGGAGCCGGCCCTGGCATGAACTCGTACCCCTCTGTCCCGGCCTTTGTCCCCGCAGCGGGGTCCTGCCCGGCGGCCCTGCCCGCGCGTGTCCCGCAGGGTGCGCACCCGCGGAGTGCTGTCCCTGCGCGTCACTCACTCACCCACCCACATCACGCCCGCGCCTGCGGCGGCACAGGGAAAGTCAGCAAAACCCTAAAATTCAGGCAGATCTGTGAAATCGCCGGCCTCGGCAGAATTTCGATGCGTGGGGGATGTGAAGGTCAGCAGGCCCACCCGCGGGGCCCGCTGCCGGCAGGGAGCTGCAGAGAGCCTGGGATCGGACCGGGACCGGGGCCGGCCCGCGGGCGTGCCCCGGCGCGGGGACCACCCGCAGGTCGGTGCCGTCATCTGGAAGGAGCAGGGGGGGACCGTGGCAGTGCTGCCTTCAGCAACAGTGTGGGCTGAAGCTAGAAAAAAACCCCGCTCATTTAGAAACAATAACATTTTTCGAAGCAATAACATTTTCGCATAACACAAGAGCAGCTGGAAACAGCAGTGCCTCTGATCCCACCCGTGTTTTTCAACCCTTGCTCTGGAGTGAGGCACAGCAGGTAACTGCAGACCTGCCCTGTGGAATAATTTCACTGTGAGTGGCTGTGTCTTCCCAGGGGTTCGTGGAACGCTTCATCTACCAGAAAAAAAAAGAAGCTGGAAGCTTTCTTTGGTTTCACGAATTTTAAATACACAGAGGAGGCAGGGAAGAGCTGCTCACTATCTTCTCCCACGACCCCATTTCTCCAGGGTCCTACTCCCTATGCACAGTCACAAATGTTCAGTAATAAGAGTCAAGTGAAAAACTAACAGCTCAGTTAAGTGTATCTCCCCAGATAATGGCTGGATGGGAATATCCAAAGTGTGCTGAAACTCTCATACACTCAGGGATGCACTGAGGGCTGCTTCTTCGAACCTGGTAAAGGAAATCTCTCAAGTTTCCCCACCGAAGTTACCACCACTACTACTGCATTGAAGTGCTGGCTGCGTGACCAATTTTACACGGTGTGGGCATGGGAGGAGGTCGGAAGGTTGCTGCTACAGGGATATTGAAGCAAAAGTTCGGACTAGTACAAAATACAGTCCTTTCTTCACAGCTTGAGACAGAAGGTCAGCTACAGCTGGCACAGGCTGTGCATGGTAAATAACAAAGTACACTGAAGATGTTGAACTGTATCGAATTCCTGGGGTTTTTGATCTGTGTTGTTCCAGATCATTGCAG
Source organism: Cettia cetti (assembly GCA_013401135.1). NCBI lineage: Eukaryota > Metazoa > Chordata > Aves > Passeriformes > Sylviidae > Cettia > Cettia cetti. The sequence goes on from VZUI01078092.1 coordinate 51,242, forward strand.
TTTAACTCTTAGGGTGCTCCTGCTTTCCCAGCCACAAGCTCAGCTGCTCTTGAGGAGGCTGAAAATTGTCCAGGAGCCTACTAATGACTTTAATGAGCTGCTAAGGAAGACAAGAGGGATTTGTGCAATAGGTGGGTGTGGTGGCATCCTGAATGCATCTGTAAAACAACAAAAACATTGAAGGCAAAATTGATTTTCCCTATTCCTGCTGTGTTCCACCCAGCTGTTCCCGAATATGAAGGAGCTGGGGAGAAAAACAAGGTCACAGTTCTTAATTCCAAACCACTTTCAGAGTGTTACTACAGAAGCCAAATGTTGTCCCAGCCAGCTGTGTGTGAACCCAGACTGTCGTCTGCAACCTGGCAGGCAGAATTATGGCAGCTGCCTATCCTGGGAGCACACAAAGCTCAGGAGAGCTCCCTGCAAAACTCAACCCGAAAGGACACTTCAAAACCATGATGTCTATCACTAATCTCCACCCACCAGCTTCTGAGCTGTAACTCTCACTGCTCTGTGAGAGCAGAGCTAAACAGAGGGCAGTCCCAGGAAACTCTGCAGGAAACATCCTGTGCTGTAGCAGTGCACACATCTGGTGTTAAGATGCTCAGGCTGATGGGATTAGGATATTTGCTTTTGTTCCCAGGCAGCAGCAGGAGGGCAGTTCTGGCAGAGTTGGGCACACCAGAAACACAGACTGGCAACCTCACCGTGAAGGAGATGCAGAGCCAGATATCTGAGAAGGCAGGGACAGCACAATAGGAATGCTTAATAGAAAAGGAAAAAAAATCCTGGCAGACATTTTAAAATGTTTTTAAATCTCTTCTTAAAGAGGATTTAAGAATGAGGCGTATGTCGGGGAAAGAAGCTTAATTTATGATGAATGTTAATACCAGCTCCTTACATATGGTGTTGGCCTCAAGCATCCCTGAGGGTTTTTGAGGGAATAGTGCTGTGGTTATGATTTCAGTGTATAGGGGAAACTCTCTTGCATTATTAAACAAATCATGCCCTGCATTGGCCTATGGTTTGATGTACGTGATGCATAGTTGATGTCAGCCAGCTGGGGAGACAGGGTTCTGCAACTTGTTGGCATTTTGAGAATAAGTTGGAAAACTGCTGACTGAGATCCCTTCCTTCATCATGAACCATCAGAGTTAAATTTCTTTAAATTTGGGGAGAAAAAACCCGAACCCAAAATTTTAAATAATAGCATTTACCCTTTGGCTGTATTTGTTTAGCATAACATTCATTATGATGGAAAATGTAAACATTTGCAAAGTTAAACATTTGATTTGACTACAGAAAACTATTCTGTTTGTTATAGAAATCAGCACTAATTGCCTGGTTCCCATTAAATCCTCACTTTCCCAAAAATGGAGAGGTAAAAGTTTTACCCTATCCAGAATTCATTAGCTGGCTTTACCCATTTATATCACAGAGCTGGATCTCCTGATGCAGCTGACTTAGTAGGTGATATTCATCGTAGTAGGAGGGATAAGATCTTACCCACAAACCATGCTGACTTTCTTGCTTCTACTTCTGTTTTACCCTGAACATTACCATCCTACAACACTCTCCTCTCTACTGGCTTAAATAATAAAATTAGTGTTCTCTCCTCTAGGTCACTGCAGTCCATCACAGGTCATGCCACAACTAGCTAATGGCTGCTAAGTGGTCTGTGTGAAATTGGTTTAGTGGGTCTCCAGCCAGAAGCCAGTTGACAGATGCCCAAAAATCAGTTCTCCAATCGGTTTCCTCATTGGCAGTCACAGCAGGTTGGTCAAGGCCGTGCAAACTCAGCATTTCCCTGGGGCCAGGAACAGAGACAAGGTTGGTTGCAAACACTTTCCTCTCTTGTGAGTGCCAAAAGTCTCTAGAGAAGGTCACAGCACAATGCTGAGTGCCAGTGCCTGAGGATCTTGCTATCACCCCGAATTCTGCTCTCCAGGGAACTGGTGGTAGCAAAGGCAGGAAAAAGCTGCTGAAGGCTCCTTGCAGAGGCAGCTTCACCCCAGGGTGAGGGTGCAAAGTGGCTGTGGGAGTCTTGATGGAAGGTTTCACCCTTTGGCTTGTCCTGCACAGGAGGGCAAGCTGCAGAGCTGCCAGTCAGATTAAACTAATTTAGCATTCCCTGCAGTAACAGTATAAATCCAATCTCCCTCCCCTCTCCGCCTCTTCCTCCTGATGCCAAATTTAAACAACCTCACTTTTTTGGCAGCAGGAAACTTCACAATTAAATATAGAAGCAGAGCACACTTTGGGATGGAACTTCCAGCCAGGGAACAACAGATGGCATTGTTTGCTGGGCTGGAAAAGCTGCATCTGCTCCTAGAAGAAATGCTAATCGGGGCTTAATTAGGCATTCAGAGGGAACTGTATCCCATCCCCAGGACAATGGCCATGCGTACATGATCCTGAAAAATACAGAAAAGAAGATACAAAATATCAAAAATCCTCACTGGACCAAGTCCAAATTTGGCACATAATGTGATAGGGTATCCCAGAGACTTTCCCTGTGCTGAAATACATCCAAGCCACTCAAAATAAAAATGTAGTTGTCAAAGACTTGGTTTATTTCATTTGCAACTGGTCAGTGATTTTGTTTTCAGTTTCAAAGCAAATCATTCCAGCCTAGCACTGAAATCAGATCCTACCCTGGCAGGTCTCTGACTCGCCGAGGTGTGGCAAGATTAAAGGGTAGCTGAGATCTTATAGCAAGTACTGTAAATGGGGATAGAAGAGTTAGAAAGATCAAAACCACACACCTTGCCCAGGATAACTGATCGCTCTATAGAAACACGAAGTAAAGAGGAGGATGGTGGAAAATGTCCCCCAGTTCATTCCAGCTGGGTGTTCAAGCACCAGAGGAGTCCCATGATGTGCAGTGCCTGTGCATGTAAGGACACTGTCCCTTCTTCCCTTCCTCAGCCCTGCCAGCTTCCTCCAGAGGTGCAGGCAGCCAGGCAGAGCTCTGTGTCCTTGTTTCAGCATCTTCTCTTTGGAGTACCAAAGCACCCCTCAATCTAGAGCCAGCAGAGCTCTTTGCAAAATGAGACTGCCAAGCATTTCACCAAGAGACTGGCCCCAGCTGCCAAGTGTGCCAGCACCTGAGAGATCCCCATTGTGCTGAGGCTTTGCTTTCAAGCCCCCATCTCATTTTAATGTCCTCTTTCTCCCCTGCCTAGTTCAAAGCAGCTCATCTGGCCAGCCTGGTCTAGTGGAAGGTGTCTCTGCTCATGGCAGGGTGTGCTGGACTGGATAGTCTTTAAAGGTCTCTTCCAACCCAAGCTATTCCATGGTTCTTTGTCCTGAGTGCCTGGGGCTGCTCTGTGCACCTGGACACTCCATACCTCCCTCAGATGCCTGGGCCAAGGTGTACCTCATGGGCAGTGCCAACAGGGACCCTGTTTTGCAGGTTGCACACCCTGTGTCCAACAGCTCTGGATATATTCCATGGGTTAAACAACACCCATGTCCCTTACACCTAAAAAATGTTAACAGGGATCATTGCTGATTCCCAACAATGCCAAAAAAACCACTGCCAAAAAATCACTGGAGATTAAAGGAATTTTGGAACAAGTGACTTAGAACTGCAGTAAAGGGAAGAGTTTTCTTGGCACTGAGGCAACTTTCAGCAACTCCAGAGTGATGAAGAGAAACATAAGAGTATCCTAAACCTCTTCTGCCTTCAGCACGGTTCTGCTTCAGAGGGATGTCAGTCCTGATCTGGCACAAACTTTTGGGTAACTAGAACTAAAAATGGTTCTTCTGACAAAGGATATAGCTGCAGATGCTGAAGCTGTAGGCTCTGATCACTTATTCCAGGGGTTGCTGTGCCCCACCCACCCCCACCACAGTTTTGGTCCCCAACCTTGGCTGTCTGGCTCTGAATGGCCTCCCATTTGCTGTGAGTGTGCTCTGTATCCCATTAAACATCACGACCCCCATCATGTCTCTTTGAGAGAAACCTTGGAGATTTGCTGACTGTCTGTAGCTCACTGACAGCAGATTTATTTCCACTTCTCCAGTGGTGCAAGTGGTGTCTGTGCCCTTGTACACGCTGACCTGCAACTGGCCTGCTCCCAAGCACTGCATCTCCATGGTGTGTGGTGGGGAAGGCACTGGGAGCAGGCTTTGGGGAAAGGCACCCATTGCAGGTAGTGCCACAGTCCCAGAAATCAGGGTAGGCCAAGTGCAGAGGTGTTGCTGTCTTCTGGAGATGGCACAAACCAAGCTCTCAGCAGTGATCTGCGTGAGTCAGATCTTCCTGTGCAATGCAGGTGGATGGAGGGTATCCCCATTTTCCTTAGAGATTGTCCAAGGAACCATTCTCCAGCATTGTCTTCCTGTGGTGAAGGATGAAATGTCCACAGTGCCAGAACTGCCATCCTCCTGCTGTTCTTTGCTCTGTGGACTGGTAGGACTGGGAGACCCAGCAGCCTGGATGAAGGAGAGATGTCCTCACAAGCATGAGATTGAGCTCAATAGAGCCGTCCTGCCAGCACAAGCCTTGGATTCAGCTGACTCCAGAGTGTTGAAGCTCAAGCACATGACAAATGGCAAATGTCACAAGGTCTCAGCTTTCTAAGGACAGCTGGAGAGCTGGTCCCAGCTCATCCACATGTATCAGCACATGGGGCTGCAAGCAGGGCTGCTGCTGACCCAGTGTGAAACTTCCCAGTGTTCATGGTCCAAGAGAAGACACAGATTTTGGCCGGCTGCCTGGAATTTAAATGTCTGCATTTTAGACCCAGACTTCCTTCTGAGAGGTTTCAGAGGGAAAAGTAAAAGCCCCAAAGTACTTCTAAAACTCTAATATATCCATCAATGGCCAGTTTTCTGCGATGCCTTGAATCTGAGAAAGACAGAGAGGAAATGTGACGAGGGAGCACAAGGAGCCCTTTGGCTGCCCTCTTTGGCTTGGGGGTATCAAGGGGAGCCAAGGGACTCCAGAGGAAGCAGCAAGCAGCTCCAGCTGGGAAGGGGTCCTGACAGCATCGTGTTAGAAGGAGAAAGAGGGCAGACAGCCTCACTGAGACTCAGCTCCATCACTGTCACTGCCTCCTACTCATTCCTAGGATCTGAAGTCTGTGTCCCTGGGCTGTCCACCTCCATGAGCCCAAACTCCTTTGTTTTGGCAGGGGCGAGTGCAGGAAATGAAAAGGTGATCCCAGGAGGCCCCTAGCACACCCCTGCAGCATAGCATATGAATTGTTTTCTTGAAAATGGGATCATTTGTTCTCCATGTTAAACAGGGCAAGAAGCTCAGTGACTTCAAACTGGCCTTTTCTGAGAACTTGTTTCAAAATCTGGGGCACTTGGGGCTTCTGGAGCAGGATTTCTTGTCCTCAGATAAAGGATTACCAGAGGGAGAACGAAGTGAAAAGGAAAAAAAAAAAAAAAAAAAAAAAAAAAAAAAGGTGGGAAAAAAAAAAACACAAGGAAAAAAGACAATTAACTATTGTGAAAAGGAAAAAAAAAAAAAAAAAAAAAAAAGGTGGGAAAAAAAAAACACAAGGAAAAAAGACAATTAACTATTGCTGTAGAGTCCTCTAGTGGTGAACATTCATTTCACAAACGGCCCAAGTGTGCACCCAAATGAACTCAACCTCCCATTTCTGTTTATTTTCTATTTACATAAAACTGTGTATACAAAATATGTCAGTGGCCAAATTCCAAACTATTAACCATTTATGAACAGTGTCAAAGGGGCAATGATCCAAAATTAAACAAAAAAATCTTCTCCTTCTTAGTAGCATCTCCCATCCGAGGCTGGATATTCCTCCACATGGGCGGTTTGAAATACGAAAGGCTTAAAATAATTCCATGTCTTGCCTGCTCAGGTTTTTTTCCTAGCCTGCTTCTGTTTTTGCTTTTGTTGAGAGAAATAACTGAATAGAGAGAGCCTGCAGAATTGAATTGTTGCCACATGCATACCAAAACCCTTGCCATTTTAAAATCCAAGTAAAAACTGGATGGTGGTGCGGCATTATTGTGCTGAATAGCACAGGCCAGCTCAGTCTCCAGCAGCCTCAGCAGTGGGTTGAGGTGAGAAGATTAATTGCAATTTCAAACCCAAGTAATTTAAAATATCCTTCACATCATCCTCTTCTGCCCCCTTCCTCCCAAGTTGTCCCAGGCCTGCTTTATTTCTCTTCCCGTGCTCTATCAGTCAAAGGACATGGCCTTATGCAAAAGCCTGGGTCAAATGGTGTTTGCAGCAATTTGAATATGTGATAGAGGAGAAAAAAGTTATTGCCTGCTGTGAGCATGACCCTTGGCAGGAACTCCCCTTCCTCATGAGTATGTCCATTCTCTGCCCTCTTCTTCAGCCTGGGTCTTCTCAAATGTGTTCCAATTTCTGCTTCGTAACCAAGGAAGAAAACTTACAAAGATTTAAGACTTCATTACAAAATATATTCTCACATGCTGCAACCGAATAATTGTACACTGTTTCTTTCCTAAGAGTCTTTTTTCTTCTCCCTGTGAATAATCACCTGCCAATACTGCCCTTTGAGCTCCAGCTTCTGCATTGGAATAGCTGCATTAACACCTGCTGAAGACAACCTGCTAGCCATTGACAGGCTGGGTAATTTAAGAAGCATCAAAAATACCAAGAAAAAAAGGATCATAAAATTATAAGCAGACTGGAGAATGCTGCCATTTAAAATGCTGCTTCACCCATGTTAACGAGGAGTTCAGAGGAAAAAAGTTTTAAGAATTTTTAAAAATAATTTAAAAAAAAATTGCCCTGTATTTGAACCAGGACGTAGAAATAATATGGTCCTAAAGTCACATAATAATTTGGGCTGCTGCAGACCACAGGCACTCATTTAGCCCAACACTCAGCGCAAACCCAGCTAGACCAGTTTGCCCAGGGGCTTGTTGAGCTGAGCTTTGAATGTTTTTTAGGCTGGAGATTCCTCCACCTTTCTGGCCCTTGTTTGTGATACATATTCAAATAAGTCATGTAATGTTTCCTCTTTCTGTGCAGCCTTGTGCAGCTTTTCTAGCTGAAAGCTGCAGTACTTGGTGTTTGAATTTACTGATCCTTTGCCACTGATTTACTTTAATTATATTTCTTCAGGCCTGACATCCCCCCAGTAAGCACAGACACCTCCTTGAACACTTCTGCTGAGGAGTAAAGCTTTAAGCTTATCTCTGCCAAAGCCTCAGCAGGGTCCAGATGCTTGCTGGTGTCATTGTTAATTAGGCTGATTGCAGAAGTGCTCACTGTAAACTTAAACTGAGCTGCCAGCCCCGTATCAGTCCTGCCTGCCTGCATTACTTCCTATATCCCCTCATGTCCAAATCAATAATATTATGTATCAGTAAATAATAAGTGTTTCATAAGTCTGAAGTGACAGAGGTTTAGAGTGTTGTTTCAGCTACAGAAATGAGCCCCTGGGGTCTGTTGTTTAGCTGTTGATTTTGCCGTGTCCCAGAGGAGAGTTTCAAAGCACTTTCAAAGTGCTTTTCACAAGGGGATTAACAAACAGACCATTGCCAAGGCCCTGGGAGAGCAGATATTGTTGCATCCAAGTGGGAAAGTTTCCTTTTGTTCTCCTCCACGTTTTCTCCATGCCAGTGAAAATCAAGAAGAAAATAAAGTACCATATGCATGCAAATCTTTACCTTCTGCTGAATTCCAGTGACAACCAGAAAGACCATTTTCAGCTACTGACTTCAAATTCCATTATTTATTTTTGCTGTAGTTAACATTTCAGTCTTTTAAAACAGAAGATAAACAAAAACTGTTGCATGTATTTTAATTTTTTTCACTATAAAATGCTTTTCCATCCAAAAATTGTTCACTGTAAAATTCTAACTGTAGTGCTTTGTTTTTCTTTATGTTTATTAAAGATTAAGTTTCAGGAAAGAAACTGACTCACATACCAGGTAATTGACATGCCAGAACAATTAGACTTGATGAGAAGCTCTGGGATAACAAATTTTTTTAGAAAAGTGAGGTGGTAACTCTGAATTCCAGGATGAAATCTAAGTACTGACACCCAAAGCAAATCCCTTCCACACACCAGGGACAGAGGGACTGAAACATGCTTCTCTGAGTGCTGGATATGAGGTGAAGTGTTGGTTATTACCTCAAGCTTCAGGCTTCCCTTCTTTTCCCACAAGAGACCAGAAAACATGAGGGATGTGAATTAAAACCCATTTCACACACAAAGGGCAGAGAGATGTTCTGTGTCTTTTATAATGAATTTTCAGGGGCAGCTGGAAAATGCCTGGCTTTTAGAGCAGGGTCCAAGCACCTTCCTTCAGAGGTGTCTTAGCTCTGATCCTTGCTGCCTGCTTAATTTTGACTCTCTATGTCTTGTTCACACCATCAAATAAAGGACTTTTCCAAATGCAAGGAATCCCACTGCCACCCATGGAAGTTTTTCTTGAGAAAAAAACAAGGTTTTTTTCATTAGATCATTAAAATGGAAGCATAAAGGAGGCCTTATTATGTGGTATCTACCTGGATGGTGTCTTTAAATTAGGGTGATTTGCTCCCAAAATCTCTGTGATCCCAAGGATTGTGCAAGATTATATAACAGGCCTTGCTCAGGGGACCCTTATTCCAGGTGACTTATTAAATGCTTTCATATTGTACAAGCAATGAAACCAAAGCAATCAGAAGAGGGGTTTGGTGCCTCAGGGGGAACATTGTGCCCTCTCCTCTATTTCTACAGATCTTCTCACCTGTTCTTTACTTCCTGAAAGCACTGTGGTGTGGAGTTGCTTTGCTAGAAAAAGAAAAAGTGGGAGCTTTGTTATCTTTAGAAACCACAGCATCACTCCTGATCAATTTATGGCCCAGAATTTATTGGTGCAAACATGTCCACACATCTGCAATTCCTATAACCATAAAACCAGTTTGTTTCTGATGCCTCATTGTAATTGCAACCCCCTGCTTTCCATCAGGAGATGCTAAAGTGGCTCCTGGAGGAGGGGAGAGAGGGTGTGTGGGGTGTTAATCAGAAATATCCAGGCTCTGACCTTCCAGATGCTGGGGAGAGGAGGACTGTGGGGACAGCTTTGGTGGCAGGTGGAGAGAGATCCTTTGTCCTCATCCCAAATCACTGTGCATCAGGGGGTACCCAGGGAGCTGTGGAGGTGTTCAGAGAGTTCTGCATCAAATATGGAGCTGCTGCATCCCACATGTGTGATCCAAGCTGCTGATCAGAGGGTTGGAAACTCGGGCATCTCCAGATTTTGCTCCATATTAATTACCTGGTGTGTACATCTTGTGTAATTAAAACCCAGAGCAACTTTTCCCCTCCTCAGTGCACAGTCTCCACTCCACTGTTGTAAACACACTTGAGATTGGAGCTAGGCCTTTTGCTGGCTGAACTTCCTGCTTTTATTTCTTGTTAAATGCTGCTTTCAGATACTACCTGCGCTGTGCAGCGGCCAGGGGTTTATATTAATTAAATGTTGCCATGGAAACAGCACATCAAGCAGAGGATGGTGTTTCTAGGGGAGGGAGAGAAGGAGCTGCTTGTAGCAGAAAGGTCCATGGTTGATTTGAAGGGACAAGGGTTTGCAGAATTGTGTTTTTGTAAAGTTACCAGAGCCTGGGAAAGTCTCTTGGGTTCCTGTGTCCTTTTCCTTCCTATGGCTGATAATTCCTGACTGCATCAATCCTCTCCTTTGAGCCCTGTGAGAAACCCTAGTTCTTTAGTAGATCAAATAATCTTGTCTTCCCCTTGAAATGTTCCCTAATTCACAGCCTAAACAGCAGAGATTCAGCTCTGAACAAGTAAAATCATGGTATTACAGCTGAATGCCAAGAAGTCAGAAACTAGAGCTCTGTCCCTGGTGAAAAGTGGGAGGCTTGACCCTTTGCAAGGAAGCATAGTCAGACTAATCTGTGTAGATATCCCTGAAGTCCTGCCTTGGTTATGCTAAGAGCTGGTTTAAGCAGTTTTTATATGTGTTGCTTTTTCTCCTTCTCTGAATGCAGCAACAGCTAAGACACCTGGCTTTGTCAGCACAGGAGTAAAAGTAATTGCAAAACATTTTATGTAGCTAAGAATCACTTTCACAGGCCAATTTTGAGGGAATATGTAGGTCTTGATGGCTTATTTGGGATAAACCCCTGAACCAATCTGTGGTTTATCAAACTGGAGCTATGAAACACAGAGGAGCAGTCGTCCAAAGTACACAGGATGAAACCAGACTACTCTTTCCAGGTTGCCTTCCTTGTATTTAAGTTGAGATGATTCAGGGTCATCAGGTATTTCAATAATTTCAAAATTAAGATTTCTATCTTAGAGAATTTCATGGAGGGAGGGAAGTATCTGCATAGCCACTTTGAACCTGCTGTGTAGAAATGTATTTCCCTTCCACACAGCAAACCTTAAATCTACCTCCACTTGTGCTCAGAGTAAAGAAAAAAAAAATGGAACTAGAGTGCATTTGGGATCGAAGCATAGCATCAAGTTCTCTTTCATGCAGCCCAGGAGTAAATGGGGGATCTCTCTACAGAGAGCAGGTGGATAATTGGTCTTTGCACACATAAGCCTGCTCTGACTTTGCAATCCACCAAGATGTTTTTGAGTATGTGTGATACCCCAAGTGAGATCAGAGCTCTGTGCATAGTAAGGAACATTTCCTTCTCTGAAAGACATGTTATCTGAAGGGGTCCAAAAGACAAAGGGTAAGAGAAAAAAGTATTATGGCAATGTTTTCCCTGTTTCACAGATGAAACTGTTCAGCAACTGACTTTAGCTGGGTTCTGTAAGGTTTTGCAGGGCTGAGTTCTGCATAATGGCTCTGAGCCAGCACCTCAGGTCAGGAATGAAATCTTCCAGACAACTTTAATTTCTGTTATTTTGTCGGGCTGCAGTCAAATTCTCTCCCAAATAGTTCCCCAAACTTAAACCCCTCATTTTCATCTAGCTCCAATAGAGATCCATCTTTTGAAAGATCCCTGACCTGAGTAGCTGCTGTTGAGAGAGGCAATATCAAATTAGGGTGTATCATTAAGAGATAAAAACTTCTCTAAATGTATCATCCATCCATCCATCCATCCATCCATCCATCCATCCATCCATCCATCCATCCATCCATCCATCCACTTTTATCTCTCCTCCTCGAATCTGGATGCAGATCAGCCATGCTACCTGCTTATCAATTTAGGAAGAACAGATTCATGGTCTGATAAATTTAGCAAGTACCATGTAAGCTCTAATTGGTGGGCATGATCCACTCGCCTTGCATTAATTCCAAAAGGTTCTGCTGATCTTATCACACATTGTGTCCTCTTTGTGTTTTAATCATCCCCACCCCCCATTGCATTGAAATTTTTTGCTGTGACAAGCCCAGCTCCGAAGCAAGCACGTCACTACTTTCATTGACACTGAAAAATCCTGCCTTGTTAATAGTATAAACGGACTAGGGGCTTTGCCTTCCAGCTTAATTCAAGAGTGCTATCGGCATGAGTGGGTTATAAAAGCTCTTTTTCAAGATAAAAGACAGTTCTTCACCAGAAAAAAAAAAAAAAAGACTCAAGCATCTTTATGACATTGCAGTGCAAAAAACAATTGAAAAGGATTGTCATAAAAGCAAGCATGTCAGTTGTGAACTTTACTGAATTGAGTCTAATGTAAAATTCATGCCGAGGTGTCACAAGTGAAAGGCAGTTTATTAATCCAACTTATCTGGAGCTGGTAGGCAGCAGTCATGGTAAATTAAGATCATATGAATATTCCCCGGGCTCATTTGGGTTCCTATTCAGGACCCCTTTTGTGAGTGCAGCAGGAGCAAAAGGGTCTTTTGGACCCAAAGCAGCCTTCTCTTCCTCTCCCTCCAACACATCTTTTCATACTTGTCACACAGTGGGTGCTTTGGGGCTAAGTGAAGCATGATGTCTTTGCTGTCTGACTGATCAGGATGCAACGCCCAGCTAACCGTGTCATGCTGCTTTATTCCAGTCATGCATTAGAAAGCATTTTATTTCTCCATTACATTTTGTGCGTTCCCAGGCTAACTTTTCCTACTGGGAAGAAGCTGCAGGGAGGATGGGGTTCTTAGGCTCCTTTCTCACATGCTGTCCTGATTTTGCAATGTCTTATTTTCCCCACAGAGAATGGCAAACTGGCTCATAGCTGGTGTGTATGGAAGAATTGCTCCAGTGAATGTCTGTCTGCTGGGAAAGCAGCAGAGCACCTATAGAAAGAACATAGTGGGCTTGTTCAGCACAACAGCCTTTCAGAGGAAACCACAAACACCCTAAAGCAGCAGTGGCGTGGGACCAATGCCTTCCAAAAGGATGAGGGGAAGGAGGAATTAAAATGGTTTGAATTAAAATGAAGCAGACTTGCAAGCTGTCTCCATTGTGTCCTGGTGCTCTTGGGTAGTACTCAAAGTACACAGCGATGAGATTGACAGGTCTAGCCAGGAAAATGGACCCCCCAGTGCTGGCAGATTACATCAAAACCCTTAGAACAGGGATGAAACCCACCTCCTGGGAGTTTTGGGCTAATGGCAGGGTTGGAATTTCCCCAGAACCACGTGGGAAGTAGGAGGGCTCTAAATGTGTCTGGCTAAGGGATACAAGACCAAATTTAGCCTTTCTAGAAGCCAGACCAGTGCTTCTTATTTCTAACTGGGCTGAAGCAGCTGACTAAGGAGCTCAAGCTGGCCAAGAGTGACAGTAAGAGAGTAGATGAAGGCTGAGGAGTTGCTGGGAGGTGAAGGAGCTAGAGTGGATGTTTACTGGGGAGATGGGTTACAGCAGGAGAGCCACAGCAGAGATGTGGTTTACTGAGCTCTTGAGGGCTTGATAAAACTTCTGCAAAGGGAAGAGCACCTCAGTTTATTGAAACTGGAGTGGGGAAGAGCCTGAAAGAATGAACAGGCCTCTGGAGCTGGTACCCTGGAATGAGAGTTGCTGGGAGATGACCTGGATCTATTAAAAAGATGTTAAAATTGATCTATTTCTGTCACATTTATGGATGTTACCCAGAGTGGCTTTTATCAGATGTGCATTTGGCTTAGCACTGAAGGATAATTGCAGCTAAATAGTCTTTGAAATGAGATCTACAAATGCTATAGAGTGTGAGCTGGCCAAATTCTGTCCCCATTTACATCCATGAGGTTTCTCTGATATCTGTGATGGCAGAATTTGTTTGAGATGTTATGGAGGGTAGACAGAAACACATTGCATGATTATCACAGTGGTCTGCTTTGTGTCAGCTGTTCCAATGACTCATTTCATGATTTTTGAAATGTCACTTAACTTTCCTGTGCTGTGATTTACTCAGCTCTGCTTATTCATGTTGGCCGGTCTTACCTGAGGAAATTGCTCCAAGAATTCCTTGGGCACTATGCATGGAGGATTTTGCAAACTGCAGAGCACAGACAATTGCAGCTGGGAGCAAAAATGAGCAAAATGTACTTGAAATGTGCCACTAAATGATTTTTGTCACCTTAACTTGCTGAAGCCACTGAAGTATGACAGCCAGTAGAAAGGAAAAATAATAGCAGGTTGGTCTTCCTTGACCCCAGTCATGCAGAGATGTAGAATTTACTTCTCTAAATATGTGTAAATCTAAAATATGAGTGCTTTTTTTTTTTTTTTTTTTTAGGATGGAGATTTTACACTCTAGATCAAGAATTGTCTTGAAATATGCTGGCATGAGATCTTGATACAGGCTGAACTCCAAGGAGCAGCTGTTGTCACATTTTTTGGGAGATGAGGTACATTTTATCTAAAAGACACACACCTCCTTCCCCTGCCTGAACTCCGAGTGAGCTGTTTCTTGTCTCTTGTAACCCCTGTGCTGTGGAGAGCGGAGGGAGCTGGAGAAAGACGCGGCTGAGCCTCTGAGGATGGGGAATTTGGCGCTGCTGGAATGGCAGCAGCGGCTTTGCTGGCGCTCGCAGCATCCCGGTGCTGCCTCGGGCTGTCCGTGTCCCCGCTCGGTGGCTCGGTCCCCACAAGATGGCACTCGCTGCCAGCGCATCCCTGTGTCCCGGCAGGACCGGCTCCACACAGCTCCGCTGCCGTCGGGAGCCGCGGGGACGGGATCACAGCATCAGGGAGTCCAGCCCAAAATCCCACCATGAGCCCGAGAGCCTTGTCCAAATACATCGTGAGCTCTGTCAGGCTCGGTGCTGTGACCGCTTCTCTGGGCAGCCCGTTCCAGTGCTCACCATCCTGTGGGTGAAGAACCTTTCCCCAATATCCATCCCAAGCCTCCCCTGACCCAGCTCCAGCGGTTCCCTGGGTGCTGTCGCTGGTGACACAGAGCAGAGATCGCAGCTGCCTGTCCTGGCGAAGCTGCAGCCCTTGCTCTCCCTTCTCCAGTGCCCTCAGCTAGTTCCCCTCCAGATCCTCCACCATCTCCACAGCCCTCCTTTGGCACTCTGATAATAGCTTTAGTACCTCCTTGTACTGTGGCACCCGAAAGGAGCCGGGAGGATGGAAAGGCAGTACCAGTTGGCTGTAGGGGGTCTCCTGGGGAGCTGCCTCATGTTTTCAGCACAGACATACCTGTAATAGCTGCATTTTTCCCTGAAGAAGAGATGACACTAGGGCCTTTCTGTGGAGGAAAGGATTTATCTCCTTTTCTCGCTGGATATTTTAGCTTCTAGGACAATTCTCCCAAATGAAGGGAGCTGAAGTAGACATCTCTGCTCACTCCAGCTCTGCCAGACTGGCCCCTCCTGGCAAGGGTGCCCTGAACCACTGCAGTTACCTGCAGTGCCCCTCACTCCTTTGGGAACCCCTGGCTGGGTTGAAGAACATTAAAGAATTTCTGAGATAGAGTATTTTAAATCTACTTGTGCAGAAATTGTGATTTCAGCATTTCTCTGTAGACTGTGATTTGAGCTTCACTTTCCAGTGGAGGAATTGGCCACATAAATAAGAAAAACACATGATAATTTAGGTGGCAAGCTTAATTACATGATTATTTTCATTCTCATAAATGTGTATAACCTACAGTGGAATATTAAATAAAATTATAGCTTGGGCACTGAAGAGATTTCCTTATCACTAAAAATATGCTCTAACCATTCTTAAAGAAAGGTTTAGTAAATTGCCTCTAAAGTACAGGAAATTGGCTTTGCTCCTTCTCTGGAATATTTGTCTAAAGAAGCACATCACGGGCAGCAGGGCTAAAAAGAGTCACTAAGGTCTGAAACACATGATGTCTTGCAACAGCAATATTACCAACCCCTCTAAGAGAACTTATGGGACTTAATTTTGCTACAGATTCTCTGGAGGGTTATCAAGAAATTGATTTATGGGTTGAAATACCCATGTTATCATAATTTGATTCTGAAACATGGGATTGCAGTCACCTGTGTTACTGCAAGTCAGAGTCTCTATTCTATCTCTAATATTTTTTCAGTCTCTACAATAAAATACTCTGAAGAAGAGATAGTGACCAGGATAAATTTTGCTAGTTGTTCAGTGTAATGGGGTGAGATGTTTCAGGACATCAGTTCCAGAATGTAATAGCAGAAATATGTTAGGAACTTGATGTTCTCTCATGATAATTGTGACTTTACAGATGTCTCAGTGGTTGAATTATTTTAAAATGTTGTCAGAGAATTCAGGCTACTTATAGCCAAAATGGAAGCATCCACAAATTATTTATTGTTTGGTGATCTATATGTAAATAATTTGGTCTCCCAAAATGATTGTTTTCCATGAATTGGGCTGCCTCTGCCCAGTTCATCCATATTTGCATCCATGCACCTTTCTTTACCTTAATGAGCTGAATTGACAAGCCAACACCTGCTCAGATACAATAGCCAAAATAATTTCTTAGTCCTTTAGCTGGTGTATTGTGTGCCACAATGCTTTTAGTCAGGCTGGAGGGTAAAATTGCCATGGGGAAAACATTTTTTTACCACAGAGGTGCAGGATAAGCAGAATTCTTGCATCCTTAGTTTCCTCCAGCAGCTTCCAGCACTAATTATACTCCCATGAAGAACTCAGAAAATCAGTCAGACTTCTTGTAAAGAAGCATCTGAGTTGGCACATCCCTCCCAGGTTATTAAATAAGAGCTACACTCTATTGTCTTTGCCTCCTGTTTGAGTTGCAGAAAAGATGAGGTAGTGCCTGAATGCTTCCTACAGGAGATATTTAAAGAGTCAGAGAACTTTTCTCATTGTACTTTTCCTCTGCTTCCTTAATCGAACATCACTTTCTAGTTAATGTGCAGTTTCCAAGGCAAACTCAGTTTTGATCAAGTTGTGCTAACTTTGAAAAACTGACTGACTCCAGCTTAAAATGGATATACTGAAAGGAGGATGAAAGACCTTTTTTATCAGTGTTGAAGGAAGTAGTTCAAAAGCAGAGATGGCTTCTTTCTGAAGACAATGAAGCTCTTTCTCACCCACCTCGTGCCATGAAAGAGATCCTTTGCAACTAACTGCCCATCAGAGAAGAATTTGATGAACTGGAGATGAAGTGAGAGTGCATTGGGAATTTTATTACTATAGCTGGAGTAAAGGAAATTCATTGTAAGCGAATGCCCCCTCATGCCCCCCAAGTGTCCTCTTGCTTCAATCCTGTTTTGATTTGTGTTTTCCTTCCTCTCTTTGGCTGTCAATCAGTGTTTTCCTTTATGGCTGGACAGAGTGAACTTCTGGTGTTCTCCTTTCCATCTCCTGCAGTGAATAACCCTGGACAGGCATGGGGAGAGAGAGAGAAATATAGAGGCAGAAATTCTACCAGATGTTGAGGCAACCAGGATTAGAGCCTTAATTTGGAGACACAAACTTTTTGCATGGGTGAGGCAATTATTGGTGGAATAGAGCTTTTCAGAAGGCAGAATCCCCAGTGACTTGATTTCCATCATTTCCTAAATGAATATTTAATTGTTGCCTATTAAGATGCCTGTTATCTATAGAGCAGACAAAACCACTGTTGCTGGGTTTGCCAGCTGGTGAAATTGTGACATGTTAGATTAGAGCAATGGACCATGACTGTTGGAGTGGTCAGGTAGATTATAAAAATTCAGCAGAACAGTTTGGATTTGCTAACATCCACAAGATACGGATGCTTAAACCATAAGAGACTGATTTAAATTCCTGCTCTTCCTGCCAGTGGAAAGATACCCTCAAAATTTGCTAGTTTTTCCAGAATGGGCATTTAAGACAATTGAAGTTCTAAAATCTCTCTCTGGGTTAGATTTTCCTCTCTACATTGAACTTATGGAGATAACTTCATCTCTCAACCAGTGTCTTACCTAAGACTTTTTTGCTTAAATAGCTTTAAAAAGGGGAAGAGACAACACAGACACACAGATACACACAGAGCAGCACAAGAGCATATGAAGTGTTCTCATACAAATTGTTAAAGGCAATCACACTAAAGTTGGCAGAAACGTTACCTACATATGATTTGGTAATGAGGATAATTAACCACTGGAATGAAATAACAAGGGAAGATGTATTTTCTTCATCTGAAAGTCTCTTCATGTCTCAGGCCAGATGCCTGGACAGCTTTGACAGGCAAAAATCTTATACTCAACAGAAATACCAGGGTTGAATTCAATGGTCTGCAATCTATGGGAGCTTAGACAGGGATACTTTCTGTTTTCAGTTAAGGCTCTCAGGATCTTCTTCTTTCCTGGTTTTAAATCTGACATAGATCAAATGTCACCCAGGAACCTATTTAAAAGGAGCACACATGACCTTGAACAACCAGGAGCAAGGGTTACTGGGATCAGAGCAAAGAGCAAATTCCCCCCTTATTTTGGGTGCTGGTCTAGGTCTGAAGGGCAGCAGGCTTTGAAATACAGATAAGAAAGCGCAATAGCAAAGGCAGGAAGGAGTAGATGCAAAGTCCTTCCACTCTTCTTTTCAGCTAGAGGCAATGCAAGCAAAATCATCTCCTGCTACTTGATCTGAATTTGCATAATATCAGATTGTATCCATTTACCAGCTTGATATACTTCACCCCTCCAATACATTTATTTAATGTATTTAATTCCTTTTGATGCATGAACAGTGAAAAAGCATCCTGATATGAGTACTGAGTGCCATGTCAATTATTTAAAATTACACCCAGGCTGCACTGTAATCAGCTTATCCCACCTTTCAGCAACAGCTTGTTATTAAAGATAACCATCACTTTGCTTCTCTTCAGTCCCCCTTCCTGCTCTTTAAAGAGCTGAGGAAGTCCAGGTGCTGGCTATAGTGCCTGAGGCATTCGTACCCCTGGTAATTTTTGACCAAAGCCAGGAAGGTTTTAAGGGATTCAGGATTTCCACGAGGAAGGGTCCTGAGTATCCCATCCCTTTTGACAGGGTCGAGGCATGACAAGCATGTGTGTCAGAGCCAACTCTAGCTAAAACAAATTGTCATGGGAAGGAAGGTGTATTTCCAGAGGATGTGAAGATTAGAAACTGAATTTGTGCCTCCTGTAAGTATTCTCCTTCACCTCAGGCAGGCCTGCTCCTGTGTGTGGTTGGTGAGGGACTGCCTCAGAGGGTGGAAAGCAGCTACCAGTGGGAGAATGCTTCTTCCCCCAGTTCCTGTCCATGTTCTGGCCATGCTCTGCAGGCTTTGGGAGCCTTCCAGTGGCTTATTTGTTCCTGTGTATCAGCCAGCTGAAGCATCTTACCATCCCCTTGAAATCCTGCCCACATCACCCCTCCTACACACACCCTTTGATTCCAGCTGCAGATGGGAACGAGAGAGGAAAAGGGCAAAATCGTGGTGGTGAGGAGGTGGAGATCAGAGACACAGATGAAACAAAAGGTCTAATTACGTGTGCCCTCTGCTCTGGAGCTGCAGCCTGGGTTTTGTGATGCACATGGTTGTACAATGGCTTCCAAGTCTATAAAAGGAGAATATGCTCTCCCAGCCAGTGCTGGGGGAGAACTCTTGCCATCCCCTAACCCGATAAGATGGTTAATGGCAGCATCTGCTATGCTCACACACTTCTACTTATTAATTAAAAATACATAGGCTTCAATTTGAAGTTAAAGTGACACATTTAATAGTATCTTTCAGAGCTTGTTAATGCTCAATGAGGACTTGATAGTCACAATAAGTTTGCATAATAAAAATTTTGGGCCTGATGTTAAAGTACTACATATTATGCAACATGCATACAGAGGAGGAAAAGAGGAAACCTTGGAATAATCCTTTTCTCTGTCTTCCTAGAGCAGCAGCAGAGGCGTTAGTCAGGGGCACTTCATCTCCAATTTGTGTAAAGGCAGGAGCAGCATTTATTTCTGCCACAGGGTTATATGTGCACCCAAGTATCTGCATAACTTGATAGAGAGGGCAAAAGTGTAGGGAAGATGAGAGCCTGAATGTTCAGCTGTTCCTCTGGATGTACTTTCATTGCATCTCTGAAAAAATCTTACATTAACTGCAAAAGCAAAAGGGGTCTTCTGAGGATTGGATCATAAAAGTGGATTCCAGGGTTTGTGTAAATTTGGAAAGTAAGTTCTGATTTAGGGCAGGTTAGGAATTGCAATAAATTTTCAGTGGGATAAACTTAAAGTTAATAAGGTCTCCTCTTACCCCAAAATTATGTTTCTACAAATTTACTATTCATAGCTGCTGCACAACATGGTGGGTAGGCAAAAATATGTAGCTTAAATTAATGATAATTTTCAATGTTAAGGGAACCAAAATAATTTTAAACCACTTTTTTTTTCTTTTTTTTCACCATATTTCCATATTTATGTGCTTGTGTCAGCTCAGGCACTTAAGAAACCTGTTTCAGTTTCTGTTTCATGTCAGTTTTGGTATCTGCTCCTCATTGCTTTTGGCAATTCGTTCTCCAAACTAGATCTGAATTTTCTTCTATGGGTATTATGTCTATTTGTTTCCCCATATTAAAAGTTACAGCAGAATTTGTAAAGTGGGAGGCTTGCTACTTTAAATAACATGTCACTAGCTATTAAACTTTCAGAAAATCTTGGAAGTTTTCATGCTTTTTATGGGTAATGTTGTGTTTTAAAACACTAAGTGAGAGCTCTCCCTTGACAAAGAGCAAATAACATTTTGTATTAATGGAAAATCCTTCAAAGCATTTGTCTTTCCCATACATTTAGTAAATCTTAAACAAAATATAAGCCCTGTAGTGGATTTCATGGCTTATTTTCACACTAAATATTGTTTTATTTTAACTAAATGCTTTTGTGTCATTGCATGCTACTAAAAATAAAGTCATGAAAAGCAACTGTGCTACATAGTACAGGCTCCTTTGTTCTCAGTGCTGCAAGGTTTGATGTCTGCACTAAAGATGAATTCACCACACTTAGAAAAAAAAAAAGTTCTCACTTTAGGAGAAAAGATGCATTTCAAAAAGTCTTGTGTTGACCTCAGCTTTGAAGAGCAGGGCAGCTTTCCATCTATTCTCCTGCCGAAGGCCAAATTCCTCCTCTCTGATTGAGCCTGTGCTGCAGATTTCACCTAGAAGGGTTTTTTTTCCATGTGCGGGTCCCTGAGGGATATCTGCTGACAGCCCCACAGAGCAAACCCACCAAAGGTCTGTGGTTCCCCAGCTGCTGCTGGAGGACATCCCTGAGGGAGCTTCCTTGTGCTGATGGAGCGTCTCCCTCACACAGCGTGGCTGGAGCCTTTGGTGGCTGTGATCCCCCAGTCCAGGTCAGCTCTAGGAAGGAAGATCCAACACTAAGGCATCTATCTCCAAGGAAGATCTAACACTAAGGAATAATTTTCTCTGTTGTATCTGAGCTGCACCATTTCCACCAGGGAAGGGTGAGGAATACATTGATCAGCAGCTTGCTTTTCCACAGTGTAAAACAGAGCCAAACCCTACCTGGGACTTATTCAAGCAGGTATTTCTATAGTCCCCATGTGCTTGTACACACACTTGTGTTGAGGCAGCCTCACCTGACTCTAAAAATGAGCCTTCAAGCAGTGAACAGAGCTCTGCTCCACACTCAGCAAGTATGGAGGAGTATGGACACGGGAGAGCTGGCAAAGCTTCACTGACATCCAGAGCACGGCCTGCAAATTTATGCTCTTGTGTTTGCTGGATGGAAAAAAACTGTGTGAGAGTTCCCCCAGCAGTCTGGCCAGCAGTGCAGGGCAGGCTCAGGCACACCTGCCCTGCAAAGGTTCATAAGATGCTGACTTGCACTGAGGTGATGGGGCTGAATCAGTTCCCTGACTTACCAACACCCCTGAACTTTCTATCCTTTCATACAGTAAGATTTTATCTCAGGGTACTCCAGGGTGGAGTGTTTTTTGTGTTGTTGAAGGTTTTGAATTTCTGATTGAATGAGTAGGGCTGGCAGAATAAACCTGAGATCAGGACAGCTGATCCTAAGGTATCAGGAGTTCCAGAAAGGGAGGACCAAGGGAGTTCCATGGGGATGGAGGTGTGCCTGAAGGGCTGTATGGACATTAGTAGGGTATTTTAGGAGTGAAAATTCAGAGATGAGTTTTACATTCAGTCCTAAGTGACATAAGGCTAGGTAGCATAATTTTTTAATAGACAGCTCACAGGAGTGAAGGAACAAGGTCTTCACCAGTCAGTGATCTACAGCAGGGCTTCCCCACCTCCAAAAGCAAATCAGCCTATTTCACAGCCTCCAAGAGTGCTTTCTTTGGGAGGAAGCAGAAGGAGAGTTGCTCTGAGAAAACACTCCACTTTTTAAGCACACATAGGATAGGTTTGAGCTGCAAAAATTGCAGTTTCATTCAGATTGCTGGGGGCATAGTCAGGCCTGGGGCTCCTTGGAGGCAGCTGAGAAGTTCATTGCACAGACCTGCTGCTCCCTGGTAGTTTCGTGTAGGGGACCACAGAGAGCCTGTCCAAAATCACAGGAATATGTCAGAAAAACACAGCTTGGGGCAAAGTGAAGGAAGAGGGAAAACAACCACTACAGATCATTGTGCAACAAAGTCAGTAGGATACAGCTGGAAGGAGACCCTTTAAGCAAATAAGAATAGGGTGATAGGAGAGCTGTTTCTGCTGAAGAGATAGGGAACATTTAATTGATGAAGCCACTGAGGTGAGGGAAGAAAGGAGAGGAAAGCTGGTACTTGGATTTCTTCATTCCAGGTCAATAATCTGAGACTAAATATCCCCTTGCACCTTGTACACCAGGAGCTCTCCAGCATGTCAAAATGAAAATTTAACGATATTAAACTCAGCTCCCAGTGCAATTACTATGCAGATGGTGGAAAATAAGTGTTGGCAGATTTAGTGTGGGTGCTTGGTGAAGCTTGTGTTGAAGAGGCAATGGGCAAACACTAAAGGGGAAATTTCAATTTCTTCACATCTCTGGAAGACCTGAGATAATCAAAATATTCATAGGGACTGTTCAGAGTCTTCTTTCAGGAAAAAAAAATCTGTAAGCTGCTAGTTCCTGTGTGTTTTGCTGTCATGTGCAGGCTATCTGCAAAGGGCAGGTGATGGTCTGGGTAGTTACTTGTTGGTTCAGAGTGTGATGTGGAAAGCAGAGGCTGTGCCAGCCCTGGGTCAGCCCAGCACCCGGCTCTGACCCATAGCACCAATGTCCCAGAGCTCTGAAGCCCCATCACAGATGATGCCACCTCAGTCCCCTTGCCTGGTGTGTGTCTCGTGTCATCTGGTGACACTCCTCAGTCCCAGACTCCTTTTGACCTGCCATGCCATGCCAGAATTGTTGCTGATGGTCAGACTAAGCTGATCCTCTTGTGGATCTTTCACCAGGCAAAGTCAGCTTTTAGAACCCAGGTTTGAGTCCAGATTTCCAGGACATTATGCAAACCCCTGCCTTTCTCCCACTGCTGTATCACTGTCTCGACTGAGTTTTCCTGTGGATTCTCTTTTCCATTTCTTATTTCTCTGGAGAAAAGGTTTCAAAGCTCCCCCTTGGGTGGAGATTCACCAAGGGCTGTTTTTCATAGTGTTTCTACTTACTTCCAGACCAAAGCAGGCACTCTTGTTAGTCAGCCTGACAGCCTGAGCTGCTCCCTACTTGAGCCCTGTAACAAATGAATAAATACTGTCTAAGGTACAACATTTTCTGGTGCTGATTAACCTGAGCTGAAAAGATGGATGCCAGCCCCTGCAAGCTGTGCTATCAGGGAGAGAGCAGTGCTGGATGAATTTTGTGACGTGGTTTAGAACCAGACCTTGGTAGCTAAGTGGGTAACAGCACCATCTACCATTTAAGCACTTTATATCCCCGTGCAGCAAAGTCACTCCAGTACGTGGGAGGTGCTCAATGGCCATGCTGTGTAGAAAATCCATTAAAGCCCAATCAAGCTCAAGTTTGAAATCCAAGCTTGGTGACAGCATAAAGAAAAAAACAACACTTGAAGTGGAGAAATAAATCTCTGCTTAATCTGTCAGACAAAACCACAGTAGCAACTCAATGCAGGCATGATACAGTACAGCAGGCTCCCTCTGACAGTGCATTGAGGGGCTCAGAGCTCTGCAGGAGGGACCCACACCCAGGGTATTTAAAATGCACTTGGCTGCTGTGTACAATATGCCCAGACATTCTGTGTTCTGAGGGAAACTGAGAGGGAGACAAGTCCTGGGGAAAGGACTCTGCTTTCACTGATCAGGGGTGGAACTGCTTAAAGGACCCCAGTTTGGCAGGATTCAAGCATCCTGAAAGGAAAGAGAAACTGGTCCCAACCCAGAGTGGAAAAGAGGGCATGAGTGACAGCTTTGGAAAGCCATGGCCAGCAGCCTCACTTCCCATGGGATGGGCAGGGGTGGGACAATCTCACCCCCCACACACATTGTTATATCTCTGCTGTCTCAAAAAGGTCACCTTAGGAGTAAGAAAGGGTTGTGGCACCCATCCATCACTCAGTGATGACTTTATAGATCAGTCAGTACATACAGACCAACAGGGCCTCTTGCAAACACAGTTCCCCTCCATTGTCTTCTCTTTTTTTGTCTTGGAGACAATATTTAGATTTTTATAAGGCTGTGCTGGAACTAATGAGAGCAGCCTGGTCAAACTGCCAGAGTGAATCAGTGGGATAATGTTGCACTGATATGCTAGGCCACTGTCTATTCTTTTCTTAAAACTTTAAATTGGTTGAGATCCAATTTTGCCTCTCATTTTTACACTCAGTGGGGGAATTGTCTGGCAGTGCTTCAGTCTGGAGATTTTGCTTCCTGTGTATCATACTCCTTCCAATCATAAAGTTGGAGGGGGGTCAAGCTGAGCAATATTCCCTTGGTGTGTGAAGAGATGCACAAACAGCTTCTCATTAGAGAAGAGGGAGAGTTTGGAACCTCAGTTCTGAACACCTCAGAGTACTGAAAATTAACCTTTCCCCAGGGTTCTAGTCCAAACCTAGACTGGACCAGCTCAGCTTGTGAAGCTTTGGAGATAGAGGAATGCAGTGCTTAATTTAGCTCTGATGCTGGAAAACAAGCTCCATCATTTTGCTCTGGATTTGTTGTGCAGGCCATGGATTGACCTCAAACTCACAGCAGGAGTGATGGCAGCAGATCTTTTCCTTGGCTAGAACAGGGTAAAAATATGTCTTGCTTTCCAAATGCAGTTTACTTTTGAATTGTTACTCTTGGGTAGGAAAAGGTAAACAAACAGGAGATACCCATTTTTTCAAAATTTATCCATCTTGTATCTGAAGCCAATACTGTTACACTGAGTCCACAAACCACCTGGCACCTTTTAAATTGATTTGACTCATCGAAACCATTAAAGTTCTGTCCTGCCTACAAACATCTATAAGATTGCCACTATTTCCAGCAAATAAGTAAAGCAGAAGCAACAGGGGTCCTCCTTGCTGGCAAGTCCTGATAAAAGAAGAAGAAAAAGAAAAAAGAAAAAAAGAAAAAAAAGGTTTTTAACTACTTTGAAGGAATGTTTAAATTCTGTTAAGTAAAAAGATTTGGAAGCTGAGTGAAAAAATCAGAGGATGATGATCTCCAAGGATTAAAGATGATGGATTTGACCTGAGCCTAGAAAAACATGTTAGATTAACATTTACTTGGCTGTTGGATCTTAAAAAATGAAAGATATATTTTCACTTCTAACATTTGTCTTCTCTTCAAAGTTTTGAAATAACCCAAATGAATGCAAGAATGAAGGCCTATATATACCAAGCTGATATAAGAAATATTTTAGTTAATAAGTAGACTTATTTTTTGCATGGACTTGGGCCTCTCTATCAGAAAAAGCAAAGAGAGATCTCAGGGCTAGCATACTTCTCCTACATGCAGTGCTGAAATAAAATGTCTTCAATTTGTATCTGGAGCTGCCTCTCATAAATGTAAACATGCTATCTGGTAGCATGTTTATGGGGTTTATGACTCAGCTCTGTGAGATTTCCTTCAGAAGAGAACACAAAGGAATGGAGTCTGGGCATGGCTTTGACCTGCAGAAAATGCCTGTGGTGTCACCCCATTACTTCTTGATGGACACAGACTGGCATTTCCTGTCCAGGCAGAAATTGCCTCTATTTGTCTTCATTATTTATCTTGGGATACCAGAAATCCTTCTGTGTGCTTAGATTTCTCTTTTTTTGGCTAGATGGGGAAAGCTGTATGTGTAGACTTGCCCTTAATTTTTAAGTTATATAGAATCAGGGGAATGGAGGTGCAAGAATGGTTTGGAGCAGGTCATGCTGGGGAACTTCTGCTGTCCTACATGAAGACTGGGAGTTTTATTTCTGTCTAGACCCAATCTGAACCAAATGTCTCCATTGTCCATGGGATCCAAAGCTGTCTGGAGGACCAGACATCAACTTGGTCATTATGTCTTGTGTCTGCCTCAGGGTTTGGAGCACATTTGCTGCACATTTTGTTTGGAGCTTCTGGTTTAATTTTCTTTGAAAGGAATCTAGTTCATGGGCATCAAAACAGCTCTGTAAACTGAGCCAATGCATGGTAAATTGATGACTGGGAGATTTACTTCAAAATCCCACTCCTGTTCTAAAGCAAAATGCTAATGTAGAGGCAGCCTTATGTGATGTGTGGAAACAATTCGTTTGGTCCTTCCAAATGTAACTTGATTTGTGTTTTTGGTGTCTGAAAATATTTCCCACAGATGAGATTTCTTTCTCCTAAGGAGCTCTGTCAGCCCATGAGACTGAGAGCAGGAGCTGATGAGGGGAGTTATTTCAGCATCCCGAGGAGAGACACCAGAACAGATGCAGTGGGTGAGATTTAGCAGCACTTTGTAATGGATGCCTCATCCTTCTCTGAGGCTGCTCCTCCTGTGCTGTTGCATCAGTGGCAGTTCCTTCGTTTCTCTGTGGGTAAGATTGGCCGACAAGCTGGGTCTGAAGAAGGCAGCTTGATTTTCTTCCTGACTCCTTTAGCTGGATGTTGTGCTCCTCCCAGTGACTGTCTGTTTTCATAAGACTATCTGAGTCTGTTTGACTCCTTACAAACTGTTTGACTTGTTGACCTGCTGCAATAGCTAATTCTACAGGGTGTCTGCAGTGTGCTAAAAAAAAATAAAAATAACAGCTTTCTTCTCGTGACTTCCAAATTATATGCCTTTTTAATTTAACAAAAAATTCTCCATTGCTCTAGGAGGAGGGGAGAAGAGGAGCATTAGGTCAGCATTCACCAGAGAGTTAATTTTCTTTCTTAACTGCCAAGCTCTCAGTTTACAATCTTTTAAATTCTTTAAAATTAAAGATAAAGCACCTAGTTTACTGCAATGATAGCAGTTTCATGTTTTTATGTGCGTCCTTTCTAGGTTAAAATCACTCCCAGGCTTTGTGATCTCTTCACAAATAGAAGCTTCTGCTCCCAAAGGAACTGCCACAAAAATCTGGCTGCAATCTGTCCTCATGCTGCAGGGCCTGTGTGTCTGGAGATGCACTCGGTGCACAGCACACCCAGAAAACATCTCCCATTTCTCTGTTGCCATTCTTGCCCCCTGGATTCATACTCAGAATTCGTTTACCTCTGGTGACTCCTATGCCTGTCCTAGGGAGAGATGGGAGGTGACTCTTGGCTGTGTTTGGGTGAGGGGAGGGCAATGCAGAGCTCAGAGCTGTCACTGAGGGGGTGGGCACGGGATGGTCACCAGCCCCAGGAGGGTCCCCATGTGTGGCACTGCCAAAGGCTTCACTGCCCATCCCTGACTGTCTGGGAGGGGCTCAGTTGTCCCTATCTGGGGCTAAATCCCTGAAATAATTCCAGTAAATACACTGCCTGTGCCCATGACCTGAAGGGTTGTGTACAGTTAATGAGCTTTTCTGTGAACAAGAAGGAAATTGCTTTTCTGATCTATTTTGTTATACAGCTCCTTGCAATGGAGATTCTCCTTTGCACAGCCTTAGGTGACTACTTTTGGTGCTGTAAGATACAATAAAAATTGAAGGTTCACAGTATAGGTTATCTGTGGAAAGAAATTTAAATATTCACAGGAATTGTAACATTCAAAGCTCTTTGGTTATCATCAATTTGAGTCCAAGATCTCTGAGAGGGATGGAGAGGAAAAGCAGGAGAGAGAATTTCAGTCTCTTTAAAACAGTGAATCGTGTTCTGGTCTGGATTGTAAACTGGTTTGTGGAGATGTACCATGGCTAGTGCACCATGCTGCCTGAAGCAGAGGCATCCTAGCACACACATATGCCTGTGCCTGTATCCAGCACAGCACTGGGGTTCCCAGCACCATATGACTGCCTTGGCCAGGAATAGCCCTCTTGAAAAAGCAGTCATTAATTTGGGAAGCACACTGACACGGATGTGCTGCCTCTCATTTCAGAAGCAGTGTACAGCACAGGCAAGCCCTGATATTCCAGTCAATGAATCAGATATGGATTATGGTTCTTGTGGCATCAAAACTCTTTTTTCGTTGTTTTTTGTTTGTTTGTTTGTTTTTGTTTTTGTTTTTGTTTTTGTTTTTGTTTTTGTTTTTGTTTTTGTTTTTGTTTTTGTTTTTTTGTTGTTGTTGTTTTTGTTTTTGTTTTTGGTTTTTTTTTTGTTTGTTTTTCTCCAGCCTGGAATAAGAATAGCTTTGTAGTTCTGGAAATTTTTCTGCAGGATTGGAAAGATTTTTCCTGTGCCTGTTGTTTTTGGTCTTGCATCTCACAGTGTGATTACAACATTGCACTGATGCTGAGTTGAAGTTTGTTTTTTTGGAGCAGCAAAACAGTGTCAGGGTGGCTTTTTTCTGGGCAGGCTCCAAGTTCTGGGCCCTGCTTTCAGCACTGAAACTGAGTAATGTGTGAAAAGCAGGAGGATGATGGGATCTTGTTGGCACTTTTGGGAGGTGTGGTGTGTGAAAAGCTGTGTTTACATAAGCCCTTGCTGTAGTCCTAAACTCCTGTGGGGAGAGACAGTGTTGCTTAATGTGCTTTGTGAATCCTCTGTTCCTAGAAAGGGACATCTGAGTCTGGTTTGTGTGACAAAGCAGTTTATAAACATAGAATCATAGAATTTGGGTTGGAAGGGACTTTCAAGATCATCTAGTCCAACCCCTGCTGTGGTTCAAGGCCAGGTTGGATGGGATTTTTAGGAATCTGGTCTCATTGATGGTGTCCTGGCCCATGGCAGGACATTGGAAGTAAACCATCTTTGATGTCCCTTCCAACCCAAACCATTCTCTGATTCCATGACTCTTAGTGCAGGGACACTCTCCACTAGACCAGGTTGCCCAAAGCCCCATCCAAACCTGGTCTTGAGCACTTCCAGGGATGGGGCACCCACAGCTTCTGTGGGAAACCTGTTCCAGGGCCCCAACACCCTCACAGGGAAGAATTTATTCCTAATATCTAACCTGCACCTGTGCTCAGAAACTACATTTATGTGGTTCCTGTCAGCAGCAGTGTGGGAAGCAGTCCCCAGGATTGTTTTGCCAGAGGTCTGCTGAAAGGTTTGGAGCCAGGTCTTGTACCTGTATTTCAGGTATGGTCTGAGACTGCCACATGCATTTCTACCGAAGGAAAATGCCCAGACTTAAGTAAGCAAGGTGGAAATCTGCTGTTCCTTAAACCACAAAGTCCCTATCAATCAATCTTTCCTTGTCGTGGCAAGGTTTGCCACAAGGTTTTCATGAGCTGAGGGAATTGGGACCAATACAGTCACTTCTTCACACCAGAAGGGCTGTGTCATTATTAATCCAAACACCACATATCTCTCTCAGACACCTGCATAGCATGAAAAAAAAACTTTATTTTTATGTAACCTTTCCTATTTTTAAAAGTTTCTTTGTCAGATCAAAAATCCTGGGACAAATCTGGGGTTGTTTGAGGTCTGTGTGCCACTCCAGGTTTCAGTGGGTCTCTTCTAGTGGGGCTTCCTTGTTTTCTGGATATTTCTGCTGGTTCTCCTGAACTCATCCATTAATTATGGAGGTGTTTTACTCCAAGGTGTTTGAAAAATATGTAAATTACAATGTTCTGTTAAGCTGTATTCTGTTAAGAAAGAAATAATGAATTTATATCCTTTTACAAGCTGGGTTGCTTGAGAATGCTTTTAAAATGACACAAACCCCTAAAGTGTTTCTTTAAATGTGTTTTAAAGAGCGAGCAACATGAAATTGTTGGAAAATTAATATCTCAAAATCAGTTACTTAGAAGCATCACCTGCAGTTAAATGAAAGGTTATTATATGTCAAGTTAAAGAGATTTTGGAATAAAGGCTTCATATATGGTAGAAGAAAAACATTTTTTAAATTCTTTTACTCTGCAGTACTGGTTATCTATATGTTTTGTGCTATATATTTATTCTTCATGTGCTGTCTCTTCTCCCCGCAAAATTAGAAGATTTGGGATTAGGCATCAAGTTCAGAAATTACACAGACAATAACTTATGCATTACCGAATTCTCCTTTAATCTTGTTGTGTAAAATGCCCCTTTCTGTCCCTCTCCATTCCCTTGTGGAGCCAATCTGGTGTTAATCTCACTTTCACTCATGGCAGAACTTGCCAGAAATGCATCTGTGTATCACAAACTCATGTTGCATGTGCCTTCAACTACTACTAAAACTTGTTGGGGTGTATGCACCAATGCATTGCACCAAAATTACAGTCTTGTCATGTTATGTAAAGCTGACAAACTGGGATATAATGGCCTCTCCTGTTTGGCATCTGGATGATGTAATTATCCTGTCTGCCCTAACAATTGATCAGAAAATGGAATGCACATTTTAGCTGCTTAAAAATGTTGGCCATCAACAGTGTTTGGTGTACTTGATTTTCATAACTTATTACTTTGCATGTTTGAGGTAGATGAGATCACATGGCACAAGCTGGTTCCCACTCTGGATGGAGCCAACCTTTCATGTCAGATCTCTAGACTGAATAATGGCAAAGGATGACATGGCTTCTCTAATAGTCTCCTTGAGGGGAGAATTTGATAATATTCATCTCTGCTGCATTCCTGTTGTAATTGCTTGCTGGAATATTCATGCAGAAGTGGCACTGCTGCAGTCAAAACAAATCCATTGTCAGGGTCGGACCTGGTATTTATAGATTATTTTGTCTGAAGGAGCACAGGGTGACACAGAAATTCAGCTGTATGTATGCTATAGTACATCATATGATAATCAACACATGTTTCATGTGGCACGACAGGCATGAGAAGTCAATTGAGGTTGATGAATGGACAGCCCAGAATCTGCGGAATTTTTGGAGGCCCACCCCAGGCTGGAGAGATGTGCTGCCCAACATTTGGAAACATTTGACCCTGCTGGTGTTTTGTGTTTCTGCCTGCCACATTCGTGTGGGGAGGAATGTCAGGAATGATGAAGGTAATGGAGAGATGGTGATCGCATCTCCTGGAGGGTTTAGCTCTGGGCACAGGCCAGCTGGATGGAGGTCAGCAAGACCAGGCCTTATCTATACTTGAAACATGCATTGGTTTTAAATGTCCCCCCAGCTGATTTAACTCTAGCTTGGCAGCCACCAAGCTGAACTATGTGGTGCTGGGAAATACCCAGTGCCTCTGTACTGAATTGGGGTCAATTCAAACCTGCTGAAGATGGTAGAAAATACTCTATGAACTTCAAGAGATAATGCATCAAGTTTTCAAGGGAGCATTCAGTGTTTTTCCTCTTTCTTGGGCAGCACTGCTGGAGGAAATTTTCCAGGTTTAAGAGTGGGATGTTGAGATGAGGTTATGCCGTGTGTGGGAGGAGGATCAGTTGTCTTCTGCCACATGGTCTGTGGAGGAGACACGGACCCAGAGATGTGCCCAGGTCACATTTATGGCTCCTCCTCTGACTGTAAGCTACAGAGCTACAGTGCACATTTACAGAGAGAAAATGTTGTCTTCCTGTTTTTTTGTGCAGCACCTCAGATTTATGAAGCAGCCAGGCAGCATGAACATTACCTGCTCCTGGGTGAGGCACAGGGGATCTTCCACAGTAGGGTTATTCCTTCTAGTCATGGACAATGCAGCAATCTCACCCACATCTCAGTAACTCCTGTGCAGCACCTGATTTTAAATAGCTGCCAAGATTCCTCCTTTCTGCAAAGCTGAGAAGATATAATCCATGGAAGAAGAGGAGAACTTAAATAAAATCTATGTATATATGACTGTATTTATATACATACAGTGAAAGAGAGGAAGGGAGGGAGGGAGGGAGGGGGCAAAGGAACATGTGAATACCCGAAGCACTTCAAGATGAAAGGTGCTATAGAAATATATTATCACCATTACTTTTATCAATAGTACAATATTGCCAGCTCACTTACTTCATTATAGTCCCATTGCAACATTGATGTTGTTACCTTGCCTACTTTAAAATAGATTGGAGTTTAGTTTTATCTTTTGCTAGGTAAGAAACCACTCTGAGAACTCTAGCTAATGTGCTTCAGAGTGACAGAACAACTATGTTTTATGAAACCAAATAAAAGTTTGCTTCATCAACTGCTGCAGGGTATAAACAACCGTCAGCCATCTTGGAGAGTAGACATCCTTTTATTTAATTGCAAATTAAAAAACATAAACCATCTTAAACACAGAGCTACTGTCACATCAAATCAATACAATAATTGTGCTCAAGCAGTTGGAAGGCACACGATGCTCAGCTTCTTGCATACTAAAAATATATCAATCACCAGAGCAATAAGCAAGTCTTATAATATATGAGCAGATGATGGTATATTAACAAGTTTTGTATTGTATGGCTGCTTTTCCCCATTTCCATTGAATACAAAAGGGAAACTTTGTGATTTGTAAGTTGTTAGCAATTCCTTTTGTGCTGGTGAATTCCTGTTAATAAGAAAATCCCTGGTATAAGGCAAGAGAGTCTCAGGTCATAGGCAACTCCCGCAGCCAGACTTTGCTGCCTACGTGTGAGATGTTCTTCTTTATTGGTTTTACGCTGATGGATGTGAGGATTTAAATTTTTTTCATTAAATGTAGCAATGAAGAAAGGTCTTAGAGACTGAGATCATTGGCCTGCTTGAATGGTTACCTGTTAGCTTGAAAAAAAAAGGTCTTAAAACAAATTCCCAGACTTTTGCACTAATTTCATGAGTAAGCCAGGTTTCATGGTGTTGCACTGACTTCATCAAGGTTTGGTCTTGTCTTCACCTGAACGTGTCTGACTGCATGGAGGGAGAGGTGGTCCCCAGGCAGGAGGGACAGCTCCAGGGATCACTTTGCTGGGGTGCTGAGGGAAGCAAAGATGCCAGATGCTCCAGGGTTCACAGCTCACTGATGCCTCTTAAAAATGGAGAAAAATTCTGCCTTTCCCTTGACCACTCCCAGACATCTCTCAGCTCTCTCTTCTTTGGAAACTGTAAATAAACCTCTTACTGAGGAGGCTGGGAAAAGGCTAAAAAGCTCCTGTTAACACTGGGAGCCACCGGCTTTCACAGCAGTGCCACTCTCTTATCACTACTCCAAAGACTGACTTTGATCCACAGATTTTTTTTTTTTTTTTCATCCTGCATATAAACAAAGCTTTGCAAGTGCTTAGCATTTGCAGGTTTCATCTGCAGGTAGCTCCTACCTTTGTCTTGCCCTCTATTCTTAGCTCCTTGCCCTCCCACTTTCTGATCCCCCTCTTCAACCTCAGAGTGGCCCCAACAAGTGCATTGGGGTAACTCCAGGCTTTTGGGTTCGTGTTGCTGCTACATGGAGTGACCTGGAGGCTGGAGAGCAGTGGGCTTTTATGACTTGCTCTTTGCCCACATTTCTCACCATGGCTTTTGCTCTGAGCTCCAGCTTACAGTCACCAGGCTGGAGAAAGCCAAGGGATCTGTCTCAGAAGAGCAGCTCCACCTCTCTCCCTGCCAGCCTCTGCAGCTGGGGAATTTGAGACTTATATAAAGGGTAATAAAAGGGAGATTATTGAGGTAGAGCTGGAGGAAAGCCCAAAGGAAGTTATTGTACCAGATGGAAGTCAATTCTTTCCTAGTGTTAACTATTGCTACCTTTCTCTTTGCATCGGTACTTTATTGCCCTGATCTGAGAAAGACAAAATATCTCACCCTGATTTTAGTGAGTCCTTGCTGCTGTGCATTTCCCATCCACAAAGCTTTCAAGTACTTTACAAAGATGCCTGCAAACAGCTCCTGAAAAACTGAGGCATTAAAAGCTTATTTGAGTTCCTCTGAGAGCCAAGGCAAAACCATGTGAAGGACCCAGGTTTTCAGCAGCTGCTGTGTGTGCTGCTACTTGTGCCACTGTCCCCTCGCTGGCCCCGTAAGCCTTTCACTTTCTCTTTGAAGGTTGCACCAGGGCTTCCAACTGTGGGAACTGCCATGGCACTGCTCTAAAAAAAGCAAAAAATACCAACCTGAAAACAGAGATTTATGGGGAGAGGATAAAAGTCTTAGTGAGGAACCAAGTTGCCTGAAGAACAAGCCCCAGAAGCATTTGGCAGCCCGCCCTGTGTTCTCATCTTTAGCCTGTTACCCTACTCACGTTTCTGGGGCTGTAGAGTGATAGAGCCAGTTTATCCAGATGATACCAGAGAGGTGATAAAAAGGAGTCACCAATTAGCTCCGGCTACAAGCGCTGTGCCGTCGGAAGCACTCAGCCCTGCAGGGAGATATTTGCCTGAGAAAACACAGCGAGGGGTCAACCCTGGCACTTCTGCCAGGCTCAGTGTCTGTGTCAGAGCCCTCTCTCCAAGGCACTAAACTGAAATCTCATCTACTCTGTCAGCTCCTGAGGATGGGCTGAGAGGCCTTGTCCTCGCAACAGTGGCCAGTGTCCTCTTCGGAAAGGACCAAGATCTTCTTTCCACAGGGATTGAATTGCAGGTGGTTACGCCTGGGCTGGAACCTGAGCTGGAGTCACCCTAATTTGTAAAATTAGGCCACTCTGCTCTGGGCTGGGAAGGGTGCCCGGGGAAGGGAGAAGGTGACAGGGGACGCATTTTGGTCCAGGAGGGCTGGGCAGACCCCAGCTATGTGCGCTGAGTGATTCAAACCATTTCCAAGTCAATATCTTAATCTCCTGAGAATTGAAAGGCCATGAAACAACAAGAGGAGCAAATTTAAGCTGGGTTGGCTCTGATTAACATCTTCTTTATGAGTTGTGCTCCATGGTAGATGCCATTCATTAGCGTTATTTACGCATTAGGAGACCTATAATTGGAGACTAGCAAGTGTCCTCATCAGAGCTGACCTTATGTATGGAGAAGCTGACTTCTGAATGTCAGATTTGCATCTGTGGCTTTTCTCCTCCCAATAACCACTCTAATATGCAAATAGGGAGTTGCAAAAGAATGGAAATAAATAAATAAATCCACCATTTCAGTAATCTCCGGGAAGATTTGTGTTTGCTGCGGCTTTGGAGGATGTGCTGAGATTAGACTCTGTCACTTAATCAGCAAGTAAGTGAGAAAGAAAGACATTTCAGATGCAGGGGTATGTGGAATGTGAATTGTAAATAGCCTGTAGTGCAATCTGTGAGAAGAAGCAGGTATGAAGTACATTACAGGGCCATTTGCAGTTTTTTGTTCAGGAATAACTGGTGCTTAGAGTCATTTCATTAAATATTCTGTTTATGTCCTTCCAACCTGAATAAGAAGTTATCCCAGTCCCCAAAATGAAGGAGACTCACAAAACACCTGCATTCATGTTCTCAAAGCAAGGCATTAATGGAGCCATGGAAGTAAAGGGGATGAGGCATCAGCAGGGAGAGGATCAAGGGAACAAACCGTTCCCGTTTGCAATGCTGATTCCCTCAGGAGATGAAACACCGAGGAGAGAACAAAAAAAACTCTGGGGCTTGCCACATTCTGTGTAGGAGACTTGGAGGGAAAGCCTGCTGGCTGGGAGTTTGCTGGCTGAGTAATTTCACACTGGCAGAGGCCAGAAAATGGAGAGTCAAAGACACGAATCCTACACCTCAGACAGGTTTGGGAGTGCCCTGCTGTGGCACACGTTTGGGCAGAGGCTCCTTTTCCATCACAGAGGCAGAGCCCGTGGTCCAGTTGCTCTCCCATGGCTTGAGGTCTTGCTCTTTGCCATGACTCTACCCTGTGGTCCCCAGGGATCAGGGAGATTCAATTTGCTCTGCTCTGATCACCCCAGGCTCCCCACAAAACCAGGGTGACAGATAAGCACTTCTGGAGTGTAATTTGTATCCTAGGCAATCTGGAGTGCCCTTTCTCTTTTCCATGATTATCTGGACAGGTGATAAGACTTCGGTGGTATGAATTGCTCCCTCGGGGTTTGCAGTTACATCTCCAGGGACACACGATAATAAAACAAACAGCCCAGGATTTTCCAGGCACTCCCAGTAACTTTATGAGAAGAATACTATCCAATTTATGCCCTGTCTGAATTTGCCTGCTCTCTTTTCCTGGTCACTGTGTGTTTGGTCAGAGTCCTTCTGAGTCCTGAGAGTCTGCTTTGCAGATGTGGTTTTGCCTCCTACATCCACCTACAATTCTGATTCCTTTTTTTTATTCCAGATGGTCCCACAGCCAGGTGCCATCCCCAGTGCTGTGGCAACACAAACTCATTGCTCATCTCTACTGCTTGGTGAGTTCTCCAGTGTGAAGATCCCACTTTTCGTAGTCTTTGTGCTAGTGTCCCTTCAGAGGTAATCCCAGTTAGACCCAGGTTTGCAGGAAAAGTGGGGAAAAGGATTAATTCTACTGTTTTTGAAGGCTAAATGTGCCCACTCCTTCCTGAATTATAATGACTGTCCTTTTTGGTGATGAGCAGACACTGCCTTTGCTGAGTAAAAAAAGTTCATATTCCAGACAATGGATAAAATATGTACAAAGAGATCCCACAAATTATTGTATTGCAAATCTCACAACAAATATTTTAAGGAATAGCATTGAAATGGTCGGCATGCTTTTTTCCCAACACTTGCTGTGATTTTTTCCTTTTTTTATTTGCAACAATGTTTTTTATTTCAAAACTGTAATAAATTTGCATGAAGAAGGTTAATTGCAGGAAACACCAGAATGCAAACATCCAAACATTGTTACATTTCACAGCTTGCTGGTCTGATGCTGACTCTTTCCCTCCTTAATACTGTTTTCATGAAATTGTCAGAAGTGTGACTTAAGAGGGAAAAAAGTGTTGGCACCTTTAATTGTGTGAGAAGAAGGAAAATACATTGGCTGGGGATCTGCAGGGCCAGATTCATGTACAAGATAAAGTGCCAGGCACAGATTTATGACTGCTGTTATAACAAAAATTGGGCGCTGCCTAATTCCAGGGTTGTAATTCTCCCCCATCAAGTTATGTCAATGACAAAGCATCTCTGTGAGGAGAAGGAGAAGGGTTCTCATGTTCAACTAGAGAGGGATGGGGGAGAGCATGAGATGAGCTGGAAAAAGAAAACTACTGGTTTGACCATGTTATTCCCAGTGAGTTTATCTATGGGCCTGCAGGCAGCTGAGTGGAGATGCTTTCAAGGCCCTGCTGGCAGACTCATCCCTGGAACTGAAACCTGTCAGCATGTGATAATTTGTGTTATTCTATATTTAGAGCAGCAAGTCACAGCCGCAGTTGTTCACGGCTGGTCTTTAAACTGTCAAGGAGAAAGCAAGGCTTCCTTAGATGGGCCTGAAAGTCCCTGAACAATCTCTGCAGGATGGATTTTGCTGCTTCATTTCGCCTCGGCCGATCCCAGGGTTTATTCTGGCGGTCAAGCTCAAGGTGAGGCGAGGGTCTGTTGTAATTAACAACTCCAGCTCTCGGGTCCAGGCCTCTCCCTGGCACATCCTTTGCTCATCAATACAGAATTGCAGATCCTCAGCTGGAATGGGTGGTGTTGGATGGCCACAGGCTGTTTTACTGGGAGCAGCCCCACTCGTGGACGTGCCTCTGAATCCAGACCCCACAGCTGACTCATTTCTGTACATCCCAAACTTAAGCAGCAGTGATGGTCTGCAGTGTATCTAATTGAACAGTTTTCTTCCAAATTACTTTCTTGACAAAATCTGGCTGGGATCCTGATGCTCTGCTTGAAAATAATTTATTTTTTCTAGACTGATTTTGTCACCAGACTCAGATAGGACTGAAAAGACTCTAAATGCTGTACCAGCATCATAGAACTAAATGAACCCTCTCCACATCCCACGTCCCCATTGATCTTGGGTCAAAGTGTAACATTTCAACACGATTGAAATATTTAGTTTAGATGTCAGCTCTTTAAAACAATATTTTTTTTTTAACAAAAGAAACATCCATTTTCTTTTCAAAAGCATGTTTTGAGCAACAACATGACAGCTTTCAATTCCATGACTGTTAAAAGTGGGACACGCTGATATTATCTGTTTCATTTTTTGCAGAATAAAATCTGATGACAATCAGGAAACTGTCACGTTGGAAACATTTTGCAAACCTTTCCCTGTCCCCCAGCAATCTGGCAAATATATTCTGCCCATTTCACCCCTCTCAACAGTGCTTTGCTTTTTTTTCTTTTTTCCCTTTTATATATATACTTTTTTTTTTGCCTGTCAGTCAAAGTGAGTGTAAGCTTGGCAGCCTGGCTAATCCTTGGCTTTTTTTCTGGGATCAGCTGTATGGCAAAACCTCTGTGCTATGTATACCTGGCCTCCAAATAGAGGCCTGAGACAACCAAGGCATTTTCCATGAGTCATGGAGCAGCCACCAGATAGCAGTGCTATTCCATCTGTGTGGACGGGGGAAAGGCAGTGACCCAGCTTTATCTGTCCCCTCTGTCCCATTGGCAGTGCTAATCCATCCATTTCTGCAGTTTCCAAAATATTTTCAAGTCTCAGGAACACATGAAAGTGGGAAGAAAATGGAAATATTACCTCTCTTACTTCAGCCAAACATGTGAATTTAAAAGTATTCACAGAAGAGAAAATTGTAATCATGACAGCACTTGGTAAATGCTGAAAATGTTGAGTCACAACAAGGGATCTGTCTGTTTTCTGTTTGTTTCAGTGGCAGGTGAAGGAGGGTTGATTTAATTATTTTTTAAAGAGAATGAGACAAGTGTTGATTTAGCAGTTTACTCATCAAAGCAATTCCACTTATAGAGCTGCAGGATTCCAGAAAAAAACATGTTCACAAGCTGGAATTAATATCCTGCATGCAGCAGTCTAAGAGCTTTGCAGATTTTACCCATAACATAAAACAAAAAGTTATTTTGTACGGAGGCTTCTAGAGAAACTGGATTGCAAAGTATTTTTTGGAATGAAATGAGGCAAAGCAGTCATAAAGACATTGTCTGGTGAATAAATTTCAGTCAGAAAACTCATAACAGTGTATGAGCCAAATTAAGAGGTAGATGCAAGGAGAAAAGAGGAAATTAATTTCAAAATGAATTTTGAAAAGAACTGGAGATGATGAGGCAGGAGCTTCCCCGAAAAACATCACATTTTCTGCTCTGAAGGAAAGAGTCTAGCAGGGTGCAGGGAGAAGAAAACACCTCTGACAAAGCTGGCACAGCAAGTTCGTGCACACTGAAAGTTCTATTTTTGTGCAAGGTACAGCAGTGTGCATTTTGTGCTGCCTCAGGAGAGTGCCTAGAAATGCTTCTCTCCCCAGTGAGTCCCACAACAGCTCTGCAGCAGTGGTGTGGAAGGGAACGTGCTTGGAGGTGACAAGGGCCAATTTCCAAAGTTGCAGACACCTAATTTATGATCCTGGGGTGTGCTTACCCAGGACCTCCCTGATACACTGGCTAGCTGGGCTAACTAGCCCATGGCATAAAAGGCATGATTTCTACAGGTGCAGCAGGCATTGAAAGGCAGAAATATGTGGGCACAACTATGCCTGTCCCATTTAGAGGTGATTTATGGGGTAAAATGTACCTCCAAGAGAGCAGGTGTCAGGGAGGGTAGCAAATTGCTGAGTATTTCTGCTGTTCATCCTGTACTGTCTGGTTCCTTTGCTTTCCTCTCTGCCCCTGCCCAGAGAGCTGGGAAGAATCTAACAGTGAAAAAGAGAGAAATTAAGCTGACTGAAGATCAAACTGCTTGGAAGGGATTTAAGATTTGCTGAGCAGCTGCAGGGAAGGGAGTGATCACAGAATCATCATCATAAAATCATTGAATGGTTTGGGTTGGAAGAGACCTTAAAAATAATCTATTTCCAACACCCCTGCCATGGGCAGAGACACCTTCCCTTAGCAATGACAAACTTCTGTCCTGGCTGGACAAGCTCAGGGGTGAGCATTTGTGCTCAGGTGGGCTGAGGGTGGAGGAGCTATGCCCTGTCACATCACACCTGCCTGCATCCCCAGTGCCCCTAGAAAGTGGAGCCCAAATCCTTACTGTAGAACCCAGAACCACAGAGCTGGAAACAGCCAGGAGGCTGTTCCCTACCTGGTGGCACTGAGCACTGTGAATTAATGCTGCACAGAAAGGTTTCAGGCACGTATTTTGCAACATTTGCAAACCTTGTATTGAGGAGAAAAGCTTTGGCAATTAAACTGAATGTCCCCAGAGAGCTTTTCACAGCTGTGCTGCTTTATGATGTGTTTGAGGTAAGGCCAGAAGTATGAAGACACTTGCCAAGGGTGCACATTATTTACATTCGATCTTTAATCCCTTCCCAGGGAAACAGTGATTTTTTTTCTTGATAATATCTGTTGAGCTTGACTACATTTTCTTTCTTCTATATGTGAATATTTGGGTCAATTAAGTCTTTCCATATGTATTGTTTATTCCCATTTTGAGCCTCCTTTTCTGTGATAAACAGGGGGAAAAAGGGAATTATGAAGAAAAATATATCAGAAAAAGAAAACTGAGGGAAAAGAGAAAGTGAAGAATATTAAAACAATGTTTCATACAGAATTTTTTATTTTTGCAAAAATCAAATCAATAAAATTATGTTGTGAAGAACAAAAATATGGTTTGCAAAGGAGATATTTCAAAGAAGGGGCACTGAGGGGCATGGTTCAGTGGTTGGCTTGGCACTGCTGGGTTAAAGGCTGGAGTCAATGATCTTAAAGTTCTTTTCCAACCTAAATGATTCTGTGATTCCATGATTATATCATAGTTTTCATAGAACTGGATTTCATCCTCACTCTCACAAAACACCATCTGATTTTGATCATGGAAGTTGAGAGCAAAATTAACGGCTCATATTTGCTACTTACAAGCTGGAGATGAGATTTCCATCCTAAGATGGAGCAACTGCTCTTCTGACTAACCCTCATTTCTGTCATCTTCTTCCACAGTTTAAAGCTAATGCTTGTTCAGAAGCTGTAAAACTTGTGATATCCTCTTTTTCTTTTGAAAATCCCATACTTTGGCTGCTGCTTAAATAAACAAGAGAACAGCTCTTTTTTGCTAATTTCTGGCTTGAGTGGGGAAGAAAGCTCCCAGCACTTAAAGTTTTTTGTCTGTTAAAGTAATTACAATAATTACATGATAAAAAACTGCTTAGAAATAAGATAGATTAGCTCAATAACTGCTGTACTGCATTTGCAGTTGATGAGGCTTATTGTATTAATCAATGGCCTGCAACACAGAAAAATGGCAGAAGAGGGAAGGAAAGTAAATTTATCTAAATTTCATCATTTGAAAGACACTGGATGGGTGTGCATCACTCCTGAAGTCTGGGCTTAAGAAACAGGATGAAGTACGAAATATCATTTTTCCTGTGAAAAAGTGGAAATATGTTAAATCTTCCACACTGAATTCAATTTAGTGGTTCATGAAATGTCAAAGTGCAGGTGCACCTAAATAAATGGAATATTTCTTTTTAGATCCTGCATGCAATTTTAAACATCTGCAGAAGTGAAATGCAAGCCCTGCAAGTTGAAGATCTCTGAGTCTGGAAGCAGCACACAAATGCACAGCACACCCCTGAAACCTCTGCTGATCCAGCCAGACTTTGCAGAAGTGGTGTAGGAAATGGGTTGGCTAATTCAAAGAGGTTCATGAATTTTCAATGAAATCCACCGAAAATCTTCCTGGGTATTGTGATGTACTCAGCAAAGTAAAGTTCACTTTCAGTCTCCAGAAAAATAGGACTCACAAATGTTGAGATGCCATAATAGCTCGATCTTACAGTATTTTTAAGCACCTATTTAAACATTCCGTGTGAATCTCACTAGAAACTCTTCTTTTAGACCACCAACAGCTCTGCATTACAAAGAAATTAAATAATCCCTGTTGGCAATGAATAAAATTTCTAGTTAGCTGATGTTTATTTGGAACAAATGTGAAAGGGATCTTTCTCCCACAACTGCTGTGGACCCATCAGTTACTGGGTGCTCTGGAACAGGTCAAAGCTTTTCAGGGAGTCTAGTGAAGCAATATCCACGTTTCTCTCTGTGGCATGGGCAGCCAGAGCTTTTTGTAGCAATAAAACATGTTATTTAGATTGCTTGGATACCAAGGTCCTGTTGTCTCCCAGAGTATTTATCAGAATGTGGATGTTGCTACACATCACCTGCTTTTCCCTGCCTCTCTGTGTTGTATCCCAGCATACCCTCCTAGAGGAAAAAATCTGTGGTAGAGCACAGTTTTGGGGACAGTCCTCTTCAGAGCACATTGTATTTAGGCTTCAACAGGAGAATTTCACATGTCCAAATTATTCTGTCCATGGAAACTCCCCTGAGAAGATAAATGAATATTGACTTCAGTGGTATTCTCAGTGGCCTTCTAGTTTAACAGTGTGTGTATATTTAATGGGACAGAGACTTTATCTCCTTGTGGCTGTAGAACATAGAAAGCATTTGTCAGTGCTTGATCGATAATAAATTATGTTGATAATAAGCACCAGGATGCAATGAAAATTAACCTGCATTTTCATTGCCAATTAGAAGTATTTATTCCCTGCAACTGTGGTGGTCCAGGACACTAAATCATCCACTGATAATTCCATGCTAAGAAGCTACATGCAGGTATTATTTGTGACTGCTATGGTGGGAAGAATGAGTTGGGACAACACTTCTTCTCCTCTTAAAGTTAAAATAAGTTGCCGTATTTTTATGATATGTATTTCTTTTGGTAAATATGTTCTTGCATCTCAGGATGGGGCTGGAATCTGTACCCAAAGGTTCAGGGGTGACAGTTTCTGACTGTGACTTTTCCCATCTCTCTGGAAGAAAGCTGGGATTCAGCTATGCAAGTCCTAAACTAGTGAGCATCTGACTTTCATTATCAGCCATAAAAGTGCAGGAGTGCACAAGGAAGGCCCTATTTGTCAAAAACACTCAGAGCTGTTAAATCACTGAACAATGTGATGATGCATTTGTTCCTAGCAGGCCTTGAAATGTGAGACCTTCTTGTGATGCCACCATGAAGCTCTCCCTGCTGTCACCCAAGGGTCCTGGGGGCTCAGCCGCAGACTGCCCATGGATGAACTGCAACTGCAAAGAACCTGAGCAATGCAGGAGACTCCTACCTGGCTCAGGGAGAGGAAATCTCAGTCAGGAATACTTTGGGCTATTTGTCTAGGCAGCTTTTCCCTCCTGTCACCGTGGATCTATGGAGAATTGCTGCTGCCTCCTGTATATATGAACCTGAAACATGGGGCAGGCAGTTTGAGAAAACCTATAAAGTCCAAAGTGTCTCCCTGAGCTGCTTCATGTTGTCATCAGCCACACAAGCAAGGTCTTAGGTGGGTGGGTGGGTGGTTCCAGGGCACAAGTGAGTGTCTGTCGGGGCATTTCAAGGTCCTGTCACTGCCTTTGGGAAGAGGAAGGGTGTTGTTCCTCACAGCAGCATGTTGCTGTCCTGGGATGGGGAGCAGCACAGATTTCTGTATCTCCTCAGCTGCAGATGTGGTGGGGTGGGGTTGGGTGAAGCTCCCCATGTTCTCCCAGGTGAACCTGCCTTGGGCTTCCCACGCTGCCTTTTGCTCCCCACACAAACACAAGAGCATCCACTCTGTTTGTTTCCCTAAAATCACCCCACCAGAAGCTGGTTGCTTTTCCATTCATCTTCATCTTGGGTAGGGACATACAAAAGTAACACTCCTCTGAATCAAATCAATGTGTTTCTGCTCTGGAAAGGTGTAAATCAAGAGCTGACAGGTTGGGTGGGAAACGGCAGAAGAATCAGGGAGCTGTAAGATCAGAGCAGTCAAAGCCAGTAAAAAGCTGATGCTGGAAGAATTAGATCATCACAAGCCAAGGTGAATTTAGCCTCCAGTGTAGCTCTTGCAGGCAGTGCAGCACAGAGCTCCTCAGCAGCTCTCTCAAAGAGGGACTTTCATGTCTGTGTTGGTGCCCCAGTTTCGCAGCAGTCAGCAGTATTGCTGAGGCACTGAATGTCAGAGGTAGAGGGACTGGCAGAGCTGGGACTGCTGCCAAACCAACTAAAACACACTCAGCCAGCAAGTGCTGATCCCATCTCTGCCAAGGCAACTATCCCAACAGCCCAGCGTGGAAATCTAACTGGTCCAACCAGTTCTGCTGGAGAGCTGTGGTGTGAGGACACAAAACCACAGTGGCTGAGGAGGGATTCAGACTGGGGCATCTTTGTGCACCTTTGTCTGTGGTGCAGCCCTTGGTCAGCTGCTTCTGTCTGCACAAATCCTGCCTGAGAGTTACTGCCAGTAACCCATCCTAAGCACAAGTCAAATCAAAATAGAAAATGGGGCACTGAGCACTCCTGTGGCTTGGAGAAGCTCTCCTCAGAGGCATCAAGTGTTTTGTCTCTACCTAACAGGTTCTTAATACAACCCTGTCCTGGCACTGAGTCAGAAGCTCTGAAAGCAAAAAGGGCACCTGGAGTACACGTGATATTGCTGATTCAGCACTCTTAATACATTTATTTTGCAATTGCACAGTGCTGCAGTGGCTGCAATCCAGCTTGAGGAGGGCATGCACAGACAAACAAAGTCTCTGCCCCAAACAATTCACATTTTCACTTTACAACTCTACTATTACTTCTAGCCACTGTTATGGATGATGTTACAGACTAGCAGCATATAGACAGACGGACTTTCTTTCCTCCAGCCTCTGCTGAAGTCCTTCCTCCCTTTGAAAAATAATTTATCTTCTTTTGAGGCAGTTTCTTCCTTTTTTTATTATGATTTTTTTGAATTGATCAAATGTCTTTTGAAACTTCAGGTCTGTTTTTCCTGCTTTTTTTTGTGGAAGCAAATAAGACAGCCTTATGGCTCCATGTAAAATTTCAGCCTTGTTTATAAATTGCTTGTGATTGATTAAGTAATAAAAATGCTTTTAAGACAGGGAGGTAAATCTCCCAGCTAATTGTTTAGTGCTTTACATTATAACCTTGTTACAGTGACTGGGCTGAATAGCTTTGCTAATTCTGTCTCTTAAGAGTCACACTGGAGCTGTAATCCCAGTTTGCTGCTCTGCCTTGACCACTGAAAGACACAGACCATAATTAATGGGTCAATAAACAAACCGAGTGATGCATCTGAAACACGAGAACAAATCTTTCCTTTTTAGAGGTGAGTTCTGAGGTGGAGATGATTTCTCAGGCAGGAACACTGCCAATTTCCAGCCATGGTCTGGATGAAATACAGCAGGAGCATGGCCCCTCTGCCTCTCAGCCACTCCTCATCTGCCTCTGTCATGGGGCCTTGGGCAAAGAAATCGGCAGCACTGAGCTGGGTGTGCTAAGAGTGGGTAAAATGACTAAATTGGGGAAGCTGGTGTGATTAATTGCATGTGGTTTTCTCTTTTGGATATAAAGCAGTGGCCCAGTTCACATACTGGACTTTAAGGACCATGAAAATACCTACAATAAATAATTTGACAGGAGCTCA
This sequence comes from Cettia cetti, assembly GCA_013401135.1. Taxonomy (NCBI): domain Eukaryota; kingdom Metazoa; phylum Chordata; class Aves; order Passeriformes; family Sylviidae; genus Cettia; species Cettia cetti. Next base: position 96,240 of record VZUI01078092.1, read on the forward strand.
GTAATCCTAGATTTATTTCTACCTAAACTACCAGAGAGAAAGCAAGTGTTGTCCATTGATTGAATAGTTGAGATGGTTCCCCTAAAAACATTGAATTGAGAGAGAATTCTGATACTAATTTTGATATTGGTCAGTAACACATGATAACCTATGATAACAACCATGCTCCTGATTTCAGGCTCATGCAGAGCTAGTTCAGATCAGATCAGATCAGATCAGTCTCTGGGGTGACATGAGCCAGTGCAGCCTTTGTTCACAACAAATACAGAGCTGCTGACAAATTCAGACCAGTTGTGAAGGCACCAGCAAAGTACCAGCCTCCTTCCTGGGCTCCCCAAATCTGGGGGGATAAACACACTTCCATGCTCTCCTCTTGTTGTTGTGTTGTTTTTTAAACAAAGTGGTCAATTAGGTCTCTTGACTCTGAGGTCCCTTCCAGGCTTTCAGCAGCAGCAGAGGCAGGAGGCTGATTGCTGGGGCTGATTGTGATATCAGCTGATAAGGGGGCCTTCATTTCGAGGACTAGAAAAAGGCTAAAAAGCCTTAAAACTTTGAGGGAGGATAGGCCTTGCTTCTGTGGAGCATTTGATGGCATCTGGACCAGCATCTCTCCCTCCTTGATGGATGCTCCCTAAGTGCTGAGATGTGTTTGGGTGAAAGTAAGCTTAGGGATGAGCCACTGTTTGCAGATGTTTTTCTGGGAGGGAAATGGGGGTGGTTTTCTCATAGATCTGGTGCTCCCAGCTAGGCCCACACAGGCAGCCCCATCCTGGTGCTGCCAGAACCTTCAGCTGACACCCTTCTTGTGAGGTGATGCTGGGGGAGGTGTTTGGGTCTGCAAATGGTTGGGTGCATCTGGGCCAGGTGTCCTCCCTGTGCAGGCTCACATGTCTGAACAGGTACCTGAAATTAGCACTTTGATTTTTGCACACCTGCATGGTAAAAGATAAATGAGAGGAAAAGGAGCCCTTTTTTATCATTAAAATCAAAGCAATGCTCCAACACACAAAAGCTGCCAGCAGGCAGTTCTGCCTCTCATGTGCTCACAGGTTCTGCGGTGTGGCATGACACAGTGGTCGCCCAGTGCTGAAGCTAAAGTCTTAGGGGAAAGAGTTTTAGAGACCTCTATATGTTCTTTCATACACCCTGTATCCAGTTTACATATAAATTTCCCTAATCATGTACATTCTTATACTCTCTTTTTGGTTGCAACAGCATTTACTTGTTCAAATTCGTGCCATGTTTGCATTAACCCCACTGTCATGGCTTCATTATTATTAAAGCTGATGCTTGCAGGTGTCTTATCAAAATGCCCAGAACCAAAACTGTCTGAGGTTTGCTTTACCAGCATTCTACTCTAGTAAGCAACCAGATCTTTGTAGTCTGCTCCTCAGTTGATGCAAGGTTAAAATCAAACCTTCAATCAATGCAAAGCAGCGTTACCTGATCTAGCTGAAAATCAAACAAAAATCTTTGTCCTCATTACACTTTTACCTGTTCTAGGTAGTGAAATTCCTAATGAATCCTAATTCCTAAGGGTGAGCTGTGTTCTCTGCAGCATGCACTGCTCAGCTGTTGGAAAACTTTTGTGTCATTGCTAAGACCCAATACTGCCTGATGTCAGAAAGCACCAGGAGACTGAGCACAAAATGCAGTTATTCTCCTGGCTTTACTCAGCTGCCTGCACACACCTCAGAAATCTGTGTCCTTACTGGCTGTTTTACCCCTCTCCTCTGAATCTTAATGATATATTAACAGCACTAATCATCCCCAGATGTAATAAGTCACAAGGGAGTGTTTTCTTGCCTCGGCCCCCACCTTGCACGTGCTGCTGGGTACAATTAAGCATCTCTTCTGCATCCTGGTGCAATGAATACATGACAATGTCTCAGTCACAGAGCTTAGGCAGTGATGCTGCCTTGAACTGAGAGAGTTGTCTTCTTACTTTCTTGTGCTCTTAGAGAAGATTAATGAGAATTCATACTGAGGGGGGAAAAACATAATATTTTATTTTGCTGGCAGCATGCACATACAATGAAAATATATTTTTTAATAAAAATCAATGATGACTTAAAATACACAGTAAATGCTGTAACATTAATAAAAGATGCTACTCATAAAATTAGACTTAAATGTGCAGTTTTTCCAGCTATTTACAACCCACATTTCAGATCTGATCATGCTTCCAGCAGAGTGAAATGGTCTAAAACAGCTGTCAGATGAAATAAAATAAATACTGCCTCAGTGCAAATAAAATAAAACAGCATCCCAAAATTTCCTGATTGAGCTCCAATGTCACCTCTATTAACTGAAGAGGAGTCAGGATGCAGGTCTCAGGCACAGATGAAGGTCACTAAAAGCAGGGTTCTGTTGTGGTTTAACCCCAGCTGGACACTCAGTACCATGAGCCCCTTGCTCATACCCCACTTTATGTACTGAGCAGGACAGTGGGTCCTGCTTTTTCTTTCTCTTTTTATCTTGTCCTCTGTGAGTCAAACAGCCTCATTTCACTGGACCCTGTAGGTCCTGCTGTCTCCCTGCTCTCCTCCAGCTGATCCAGGCAGTGCCTGTCACAGGCTGCAGTTCTCAGCTGAGCCTGCACCGGCCTAAAGTCAACAAAAAGCTGGTTTTGTGCATCCCACAGGCTTTACTGCTGTTTGTAATCCAGCATGGCTTGTCCCTTTCTCAGCAGGGTGACATTTTTGCCTCTTTTTCTGCATAGTGGTCACTCCAGATCCCCTTCAATACTTAACCAGTTGTTGCCACTTTGTACTTATATTTTTGACCATCCCTGCTTATCTCTGCTGCATTTTAAGCCTGTCCTCTGAAGTAAATTTACTTGCTCTGAATAGAATCTTGGGATTAATTTAATAAGTTTCATTTCTATTTTATCACTCAGGTTATTAATGAAAATATTGAGTAGCACCAGAATTAAGAGGCACCATGTAAATCCTCCACGAGACTTACCCTGCTAATCCAACAATCAGCCATTTATTATTCTGGATATGGCTTTTCAAACAGCTCTTCACAAAAAATATGAGCACGTTTCTTTACTTTGTCATGAGCAATGACAGTTAAAACCTTAGAAAGGGAAAATACAGCTTAGCTACTGTGTTTGCTTAGGTACAGAGTCTCTTACTCTGGAAGGACAGAACAACTTACCATGGCTTTCTTAACATATATGACATATATAACATAGATACACAGTCCTTGTCTGCTAATACCCCAGAAAGAAAGAAAACTGCAGAATGGATCTCAGTGCAAGAGGGGATTTCCTGGCACAGAAATGTGTGGGTGCACCCCAGAGAGAAGGGGTGCCTAAGGGAATGGGCAGAAAGGAGCGAAGAAGGGACGAGCAGGTCTCTCCCTGTCTCTGAGTCAAATCTAGAGATTTGTAGTAGTGATTTGTGCTGGTACCATGGTAACTCTAAGGACACACAGAGAAAAGAGTAGCAGCAAAGGCAGTGTGTACTCTGTTCAGTGGTTTGTACCTCTCTTACCCAAGGAAGCAGAAACAGCATGGAAGGACCCTGTGCCTGGCACTAGGTCAGAATAATCTCCCCTGATGAACCCTTCTGCCTGTGACTCTGCCAGCTGCAGGGAGCTGCTGCTTCTGGATAAACAGGCCAGGGTCTGGCTCCATACAGATACTGTCAGTTTTGCAGGGCAGACAGGCCACTGAGAGAAGAAGAGGGATGCCCAGTCTGGTGTCTTGGGTTCCATTTACCTCTAAAGAAGACCCTGATGAGATAATTGTAGATTAGAATTGTCACCTTCTTGCAGGGGATACTGCTGTGCTGGAGGGAAATTTCCAGGGACAGCAGTACGCTTTAGTTCAAGATTAAACACAGTTCATTTAGGGGGAGACAAGGTAATGTCCCTATTTTCTTTCCCCTACTTTCCTTATTTAATATCATCACTCTTAGCAGTGCACTTGGGTAGTTGCCCTCTGTGCCCTCTAAATACTTTAATTCCATCCTTGATTATTTATACCCCTTGATACACAGGGACTTTTATCACAGACCCTGCTAGTCATTGGTTACCCATGAGGGCTATTTTTAGCAATGTTAATCTTTCCTCCAAAGTCACTGCCTTGAGTACCCTGATCATTCCAGCTGCTCTTCGCTGAGCTCCCTCCAAGTTGTTGGCAGGACACGCCCCATAGCCTATTATTTTTTTGAAGATCCCCTTTGTGCTTTAATTCTAACTAGCATGAGACAGCATGGAGATGCTGGGTGGTGTGAGTGGTGGAAAATGCAGAATGAGAACTGTGGGGTGTGTTCCAACCTTGACAAGCTTGGGGAGATGCAGGGTGCCGAGGGGACTGCAGATGCTGAGTGGGAAGACAGTTGTGCTATTTCAAGTGTTTGCAACAAGACCTGAAGTTGTAACAACTCACCTGTTTTGGGGCATTGTTCAGAACTGAAAACTGAGAGCTGTGGATCGTTTTTAGTAAAAAGCATTGCTGAGTTCCTGTGATTTCAGCATCACCTTGAGCCTGTGAGGTTCAGTGTGCAGTTCCCTGTGGCTTGTGGCTGGGTAAGGTCTGCACAAGGACCACTGAGTCTGGCAGCAAGCACATGCAGGTTCACACTTAATCTTGACTGTTTGCCAGCCTGCTCTCTAAATTCAAAGACCATTTTATGTCTCAGAGGAATTGTGTAAGTCACACCTTCAGCCTGCTACTCAAACTGAGAACACCTTTCACATCTTGAATAAACAGGGTGGAAAGCAGTGCCCCTCCCCACCCTGCCCTCACTTCATTAGACTGGAATTAGTTTAATAAAGAAAAGAAATATGTCACATATTTATTTTATTTGTATCATATTTTCATGTTCATTTTGTTCCAAGAAGCAGACAGAGGCTGGAAAACTGTCCTTCTTGTACTGTTACCATGGAGAGAAAAAAAGCCCATTAACATTGTTATTTAGGCTTTTCATGTTATCAGTCAGAAGCAGGGAGAAAGCTACACAAATGTCCCTGACCTAAAACACGAGGCAGACATGCAGTACAGCAAAGGCAGGAGATCCATCACCCTGTGCTAGTGCTCAGGGCAGCTCACCATACAAGCAGTTGCAAGATCTAAATATTCCTGCTTAGCTCAAATCTTTAATGGAGTTGGAAGGAAGGGCCCAAATCTAAGAAATTAATAATTTTGGGAGAATCTGCAGCAGGTCCAGAGCTGGGCCAAAATGGTGCTATTTGGTCCATCTCTCAAAGGCACACAGAGACAGAGAATTCACTGCTTTTTTCCATTTTTTGGCTTCTTACTCTCCCACTGCTTTATATCCTAAGACAATTACACTTTGAAGTATAAATAAAGACTGATGTCATTGGTGCCCAATATCTAAAGAACTGACACAGCCAGGAGTTCATCTCCATTTACATAATTTCACTGATTCCAGGAGGATTTACAGCTCCCAGTCCCTGTGCTGGGAAGAATAAAGCCAGTGCAGTCTGGCTCTTCTTTATTACCCCTCTTAAAGTTTATGTCTTCAAATATGGTCTGGTTATGAGTTAACAATACTGAAAAGATCAATACCAGAGTCTGACTAGGGGAGCTCAAAACATGTTCATAAAAGTTAAATTAGAATCATAAAATGATTATGGGCTCCTGCTTTTTTTATTTTCTTTTTTCTTTCTTTTTTTTTTCTTTAATTTTATTTCTATTTTTGTTGTTTTTTTTTTTTTTTTCTTTGACTCTGCTGCTTGATTTGGGTGGCAGTTTGCTGGCTGCCAGAGAGGCAGCTCCCATCTGTCCTCCCCTCCTCTTCACTGTCTCTTCATTCAAGACAAAAAGGGGCTGGAGACCCCTCCTGAGCCTTTCAGTGGGGTACAGGTCACATTTAACTGCTCTCTATTTTTATCATACTTGTTCTGAAGCAGGACCCTAGCAGGTGGCTTACAGAAGGTTCTCCAAAAAGCACAGGAAAGAGTGAGAAACACAAAATATATTCACAATCTTTATTGCAAAAGGATTGCAGGCAGTGCCTGACACCTCTGAGGCCAGGAGAACTTGTACCCTCTTTCACACCATCTCCAACACTTGTCACAGAAGAGAAACAATTTTGCTATATCCTTTTATTGGTTTGTTTTGTTCCCATCTTTCCTTGAACCACCTCAGTTTCATTAGGGGGAGGTTAAATGATTGAATAACAGAATGGTTTGGATTGGAAAAAATTGAAGTTAAGTGATGGAACAACAGAGTGGTTTGGATTGGAAGGGACATTGAAGTTTCAACCTTCCTGCCATGGCAGGGACACCTTCCACTAGACCAGGGCTCCATCCAAGCTGACCTGGAACATTTCCAGGGATGGGGCAGCCACAGCTTTTCTGGTGATGTTTTTCCAAGTGAATAACCATACTATAAGACATGCTGATAAATCTGGTCCCAGCTGATGGTTGTATGTCCCATATCTGCCTTGTCTCCTTCTGTGCCTTCTCTTGCTGTGTTTTGAACATGCTCCATTGCCAAGAGTGGACATTACCCAGTTTATCAGATGCCAGAGAGGGACATGGAGCAAAAATTGACCCTGTAGAGATGAAGTGGGAGCTCTGGGGTGCCACACAGGGTGGAGGCACTCCTCCACATCAGAGCATCTTCCTTTCCCAGGCCATGATTAACTTCTCCTAAGGATTCCAGCGACAGCCGAGTTTGTGTGAACTTGTGTGAGCTCCTGCACGTGGGTGTATCATGTGAGATATCAAAATGCTCTTGAGAACTACCTGAAGTAACCTTGCTCTGCTTCTAACAAAAAAACCACTGCTCAGTGATTTACATTCCTTTGTAATCTGATGCAGTGATTAGAAAAATCTCTGCATTGTAGTTTTTCCCTTTAACACCGCAACCCATGACCCCTGTGCTGGGTTTGAGAGGGAAATGTCGGCTCTTCATGTGGAAATGAGTCAGGCATCCTGTGTAAACATCAGGGGGAGCAGGGAGCCGACAAGGACCTGAGCAGGGGAACTTGAAATGGGCTTTAATCTGATCACAATTCACTCTTCTAGGGAGGTGAGCTGTGGGCTGCCAGGTGCCCTAGATGGTAGAGACAAGTCCCCAGTTATGGATTGCAGGCTCAGAAGGATTAAAGGAAGGAGCTGGCAGGTGATGATGTTGTGCTGTTCTACTGTGGTTCAGCACAGAAGCAAGCCCTGGCACCCTCCATGAGCCCTTTTTCCTGTCACCAGCCCTCTGCCCTTGCATCACCCCTTCTTCCTCCACATCCCAGTGCTTGGAAAGGGCAAGGTGAGTCTAATTTCTCATTTTTTCCCCCTGCAATTTCTCTGTAATGGGCTATGACCAACTTCTCACCCCATTTAACCTGCCAGTGGAGACTCAGAGGGGAATTGCAGGTTCCTTGACCTCTGAGTACACATCTGCTCATCCATGAACAACCTTGAAGCTGCCCCTGAGCCAGTGAGGCGTTTCCTGCCTCCATCTGAGGCCTGGTGCAAATTGCCTGCAGCCCATGGAGGAGGGAGGTCGCAAGGCATGGGCCAGGGAGATCAGATGGGAGGAACACTCTGTACTCCAGTAATCCCATTTCCAAAGCCCCCAGTTACTGGGAGATGCTGTCCCTTCCAGGTAACTTTGGTGCCTTCAAGAGCAAGAATGGGGAAAGTGAGGGGAAAAAAAGGACATAGAGGGTAGACAGGTACGGTCCCAGGTCCTTTCTGGGGTAGGAGGGCACAGACATGATCCTGAGTGGACTGTTGAGATTCTTGGTGACAAGGGAGTCGTGGACCAGATTCCTGAGTTCCTCACTGAAGGGAGTCAAGCAGGGAAGCTGCCTTGCAGGAGATGGGAGAAAGGAGAATCCCAGATTGTTTGGACAAGGCAGGATGGTCACTGCTACTCATGAGCAAGGGAACGTATCAGGAGATGCCTGAGGAGGAGATTTTCAGGTTTGTCTTAAGATAATGGGTCTGCCCTTGGGGAGAGACACGCACTTGGGAGCTAAAAGTGTGCAACATCCTGCACTCAGGCACTGCAGAGCAGAGTTTTGCACAGCTGTGTGTTCACTGGTGTGTGCCCAGGACAGGCTCCACCTGGGCTACTGCTCTCCATAACACCCCTTGCTCAGCAACCCTCCTGCTCCCAGAGAAAATAAGTGAGGCAGCTCCCAGTTCAAAGGCTCTGTGAGGAGCAGAACCTGCTAGCAGATACCCACAGAGCTCACCCTGCTGCTGTCACACACAGGGCTGTGGGGAGGCTCTGGCTTTGGAAAGTGCCTGTGCAGCTCTGGCACAGCAGCAAACACCACAGTGGGTGGTTACCTGCAACCTGGCAGCCCAAGCAGAGTAATGATGATTAGCCTTGCATCCAGACTGCTGCTGCAAGCAGCTTTGATCTTGGGTCATCTCTCTGAGTGCTGCTCTAGCAGCAGGGAAGGGAGCAGCAGCAAAGCTTCCTGCAATCCCACATTCCCTGGCTGAGCTCTCCAGCCTGATAAGGAAAAATTGAATTTCTGTTCTCTGACCTCTGGATCAGATTCTTTTCCCCACACTGAGCTTATTGCAGATCAATGGTTTTTAAGTGCTGACATAAACACAAATATTACAGCTGGACAGTTGGTAATAGAGGCTGTTCATTACAGCAGCATTCCTCAGTAAGATACAATTATGTCCACACTTACATGGCTCCTTTCAGCTGAGGAGCTCCAAGCTGCAAAGCCTCACAAGACCCTGTGATGTGAATCTAATGCTGTCGCAGGGGGCAAGAGAGCCCAAACAGGTTGAACATGAAGGCATAAAGCCATGTCCAATGGATCTACTGTCTCACAGGAAAGCCTCTCTAGCCCAGCCTTGTTTCTCCCGTGGGCATGAAAGTTTGAAATACTTTCTGATCCCCCAAGTGTTCTTTTCTTCAAACCTATAGCCAGTCTGTGGTTTTATTTGTTCCAAACAGCAACCATGACAACCTATTAATGTATTCACAAAGATCCAACAGGGTCCATGGAGCCAAGTATCATTTTAGCATCAACAACAAGGAGTTTGTGAGGTATTGCTCATTCATGCTGTATGAAGAGGAAAAGGAGTTCTTCCATTTCACATTATACAATGCTCTTACCTTTAGGAGAAAGATATAGGGTGCCAGCAGAGCTACCTGATTTTCTCAAGTGCTTCCAGGCTCCCTGGGAACTCAGTGACAATGCTGAAAATTAGACCTCTACCTGCAGATTGATCTATACTTTCTGTTATAAAAAGATCCACAACCTTCAGGCATATGTAGGAAGATATTTAAAATGAAAAATGATGAGACTAGAGCAAGTACAAAAGAGATGTAAAAGCTTTTTGAAACAGCACACTCTGTTCCCTGCCCTGTACTTAAATTGCTTTCTCGGCTAGTGTTGCTGGAGAGGGTTGGGTATCTGAAGATCATTGCAGGTACTTGCAAAAGTGTCTGGGGGGTTGCCTCAAAATGAAAGCTTGCTTCTCTCATTTCCTCACAGACTATGGCCAAAGAGATCTGAAGATTGCAAAGCCCCGGGAAGGCAGCCCAGCATTGCCTAGGAGCATGAGCTGAAATTATTTGAAAGTTTCAATATTCCTCTTTTTGTTGTGATTATTTTGCAAGCAGCATTTACAAAGAGCTACACAGCTCTTTGAAACCCAATTCACTGGTGCAAAGAGAAGAGTGATTAAAACAAATCCAAATACCAGATGGTTTGGGGATTCGAGAGAGTCTAAAGATTCACATCTCTATTGTGAGGTGAAAACCACTTTTATTACTTGAAAATCATTAGCAACTCATGGACTTGGTTCTCAGGGAAGCTGTGACTGCACTAGGAGGTCTCATTGCTAGTCCTTGTGTGGTGCTGTCTCTATCCCTAGAAATACAAATCCACCCACTCCAGTGTGTCACTGTCCCTTCCCCGCTTTTTCCGTGGGACAGATGGAAAGCTCCTTGTATAGTGACCCAGGCCAATTTTTTGTGTGTTGTCTGCTCTGTGTTGATTTCCCACTCTGTACAGACATGTGTTCCCAAGATGCTGGATGAGGGGACAGGGATGCTGGAGAATCCATTGAGAGAAGAGACAAGGACCCCTGTATTTTTGTATTAAAAAAAAGAAAAGAAGATAATTATTGTCTCCTGTGTTACTGCACAAGTTTCACCAGTACAGGAGAACCTTCCCCGTGTCACACTTTCTGTGGGAATAACAGAGCAGTTGTCAGTCACACAAGGCTTGTCAATCTGGCCCATTTCACCAAGACTGAATTTGTTTTGCAATGTGAATAAATTAAGACGGAACTGAAAAATTCCCGTATGAGGATTAATTAATCATTTGGAGAGACCCATGGGCTCTCAGGGCTCTACCACAGGGCTCCTGGAGCATCGTCAGTGTGTTCTGAAAGACAGCCAATAAGCAGGATCTGATTCACTGCCCGAATTAATCTATATGAATGGCTGTGGGATCCATTTGAAAGCAGCATTGAGAATTTGCCTATAAAAAGGCAGCCCAATTTTTAGAGGAAGCTCATTTGGGAAATGAATGAGGACTTTACAATCTCCTTCAGCCATAAAAAAACATACACATCTCACACTGCTGCTTGCCTATTTTAATTAAACCAATAATTAAATTTTAATGAAATGAAGGTTTTACTGAAAAAGAGACAGCAATGATTGACGAGTTTTTGGTTGGAGGAGGGAGGTGAAATGGATATATCAAGCCACAGGGCTCCCCTCCCCTAACAAATTTTGGAGAAAATACATGGAGAACTGGATTCACATAATGAGCTGAACAAGAAACACTTATGATAATGAAGTTGCAAGGCAGTTTGTGTCCTGTGGCTCTCCCTGGCTCTGTGTTTGTTTCCTCACTTCCACCAGGATAAGCCTGAATTCACAAGGTTTTGGCTTCCACCTGGGAGCCCAAATCTGTCAGTGCCAGCACTGTCCCACCAGCAGCCTGCAGGGACACGTCCTGGAATAATCAACACCTGGCTCCACGTTATGTTGAGAAAGGTGGAGGTATGAACCTTTGTGGCCACTCTTAATTGAAGCTGGTCTCTGAGGCAAGTTTTCATTAGAAATGAGTCAAAACCCTCATGATTTCACTGATCCTGCCTCCAGAACAAGGCAGATGCACAAAGAAGCTTCCTGGGACAAACCAAGTGCTCGCCAAATGCTGCCCAAAGGACAAAAGGGTGCAGATGTTCAAATGAACATTCAGGCATCAGTAATAAGCTCTGCCTGCTTAAAACACTGACAAATGTGCACCTGGCCACAGCCTCTTCAACTTTGGGGAGAAAAATGCAACAGCTGAATAGATGACAACATTTTTTCCTTTCCATCCCTACTTTGAGTTTTCCCGTGGTGGCACTGGGGGCAATGTGACCTGTACTGTCCCCCTGCCTCTGCCACCAATGCTGGACGTGTCCTGGAGAGATTCTTCCTTGGCTTTGCAAAGTGCAAACTGGAAAAAAATTGTCTCACTCCCCAAGAGGGGGTTGTGAGACTTGATGGATTAATATTTGCTGCATTTTGCACATGTCAAGAGCTATTGATAGGCACACCAGGGAATGTACTGGGTACATCCATAGCTAAAAGGATGAGCTGCCACAGCTTGGACAAGAGGAGCAGCCTGGGGTTTGTTAGCAATTGTGTCATGTTCATAGCAAGCACCACAAGGCTGAGCAGGAGGGGCCTTGGACATACCAGCACTGGTGGGTCACATTATTGATGTGTTCAGAGATTATGTGAAAATGGCTTTGAATGATTATTATCCTAGCAGCTGTCCTTTAATTTAGTTTCATTTGGAAACATGATTGAGAAAATCCTTCCCTTTCTGGTTTTGTTCCCTTGCCCTAAAAACTTACAAGCTCATTGGCCTTCTTCAAAATGCATTTTACAGAGAAGCAGAAATCCCAGAGATAATGTAGTTCCTAGAATTTTAGGAAAAATAGATATCTGGGTACAAGTGAGACATGTGTGATGTACCACTGGTGAGGAAAAGCCTTTTCTAGTACACTCTGGAGGCTCTGTGGACCAGGAAAGTGTGGAAAAGATTGCCCCAAGCACTTCAGCTGGAAAGCCTGTGCTCTCAGCCACAGCTGGTCAGCTGTAAAACTGCATTCAATAAGAAGCCCAGCTTCAGTAACTCTATTGCTTCCAGAAATAGCTTTTGCCCAGGATGATTTCCACAGGGTCTGTGCTTTGATAAGAAGACTCCTCTGAAATTGTACCAAACCATCTTCTTCAGCAGGTCTGCAGGGGTTCCTCCAGGGAGGCAGAGTAGGGAAAAAGCCTCTAGGATGGGGAGAGGAAGCAGAAGCTGGAACCAGAGACAGTATCTGTGGACCTATTATGGCCTGTAGTAGTGTTTTCTCTGGGTTCATGAGTGTGGGAAGCTGGGCCAGCTTTTCTGAACCACTTCCTTCTGGAGTGTTTGCAAAAAGCCACTGCTCTGCACATCCAAAGGGCTGACAGTGTAAATGCATATTTCTGAGGAAAAGTTAGAAGGACCTAATCTCCTAAGAGATCCTCTTGGGTGCTTCCAGAGCCAAGACTCAGGGAACCCTGCTTTCAATCAGTCAAAGCAAAATGTAGGCAAATGCTGTCCCTTAGTTTTCCAGCTTCTCTCTCTCTGAGATGACTTCCTTCCCCACAGTATAAATTTTCCTGCATTTTAAATTTTGCTGTGTTCTCTATTTCTATAGAGAACTGTTCATCATTCAGCATGGAGATGGTTTTTAATGATGAAGTATTGCAAATAATGGGGCATCCTCAGTTCCAACTCTGTTTCTCATGATGACAGCTCCTTCCAAGGCAGCCATAGCACTGATAAATTTATTAGGTCACAAACCATTACTCAAATTCAGTGTTAGCCAAATCTCAGTGTATGTATTGTGACTCTTCCAGATTTGGAGAGTTCAGCTCCAGATTTAGCCAGTTTTGATGGACCCAGGGGAAGCAGGATAGGGATTCTCCCATCATCACTGCTTTTGCCATTGCTTCCTCATGAGACAGATGACTGATACTCATCACTCCTCAAAGCAAAACAAGAAGGAGGACATGCTACTACAAAAACTGTGGTGAGGAACCCCTTTTGGAGTTAATTTTTAAGTCCCAATATAGTATTCCCTAAACCAGGCAAACTTTCCATGTTCTACTTCACTTGCAGGGCTCATTAAACTGCTATCACGGGATTTTTAATTTGGGTTGAATTCTCTCTTTTTTTCTTTGTTTCCTACCTTTTCAGAGCCACCTTTTCTTTTCAGGCACCTTTGCATACTGTGTGTATCAGAGATGCTAAATGTGAGACAAACAGAAAAGACAGATATAACACAATTTGTTCTGCTAATTGCAGAGCTTTGTCTACTGCTGCATCTGGCTGATGTAAAGTCCACTTCCTTAAACATTCAACAAACCAGAGTCTTCCTCTTCCTGCATGTGTCTGTGCTCAGTTTTGCAATGGGAGTACCAGGTACTTTTAAATTAGAACAGAGACATTTTTAGCAGAAAAACAATGATGACACAAGAGGCAAAGAAAGGCTGTCAAGGTAGGAAAAAATGTTTTCTTTTTATAAGCAATAGAAAAGCTTGATGTAGTTATGTCTGTGGGAAAAGATATTTTGTTCAGCAGAAACATTTACTGAGCATCAGGATAAAGAGGGCTTTGCCTTTTACTGCTGCCCAGGGATCTGCCAAAGAGGATTAAAGCATCAAAGCTCTTAATTTAAGTATTTTTCTATAATTTCATCCTCCTCTTTTGATTCTTTAGTACATCTTTACTGTTATCATTCAACACAGGGGTGGCATTATGGGCTATTTGCCCAGGGGTGGGACAGGGACCCTCATGCTGTGAGGGCTCTGTCAGCAGCCAGAAGAGCAGCAGCCCAGCAAGGGCTCTGCGTGCCTCAGTCTCACAGGCTCACAGGTCTCCTCTGCCAGGGCACTGGGTGCAATCAGGAGCTCCACGGGTAGATCTGAGTAGATCTACTTGCAGCATTCAGGAAAAGGGCAGGTATTTTCCACCTGCTGTAGCTGAGGCCGTGAAGGACACAGCAAGGTGTTCCTTGGGGAAAAAGTGGGAACATCTCACAGCAGTCAAGTGATTGAATGCACCTTTCTCAAGGTGAGCTGTGCATGTGTATTTAAGATATGATAGGCTTTTCATAGGGTCATAAAATAGAATTGCAAGGGACCTTAAAGGTCATCCCATCCCACCCCCTGTCGTGGGCAGGGACACCTTACCCTAGAGCAGGTGGCTCAAAGCCCTGTCAGACCTGGCCTTGAACACTTACAGAAAAGGAGCAGTCACAGCTGCTCTGGCAAACTGTGCCAGTGTCTCAGCACCCTCACAGGGAAGAATTTCATTCTTATATCCAACCTAACCTCACCCTTTTCAGTTTAAAGCCATTACCTTTTGTCCTATCCTTACAAGACCTTGTCAAAACCCCATGCCCAGGCTGTGCCTCTGGGCAGTGACAGAATGGAAGGCAGGCTGGATGGGGATGTTCCAGGAGAAACAAAGCTCTGACTAAACCTGCCTCTTCCCCTCTCTGCCCCTGGTGCTCTGTACAGTCCCAGCCTCCCCTTAAACCACTAACACCAGCAGCTTCCAGTGGTCTGGTTTTGACCCAGAAGATGTTATCTTCACATCCAGTGGCTACAGGAGCCTCGAGTCACTTCCAGCAGAATCTGAAAATCAATTTCACTGTCATGACTTGTGTCTTCACTTCGATTTTAACCCTTTCCCTTGTGTAGAAGAGTGAATTATTTCCAGAGCAGGGAGGCAAAATGAAATTATTCAGAGGGGTAAGCCTCTGCCTAGTCATTCACAAATGGAACATCATCAGTCCTCCACATTCAAATACATTAAATTTGTTTTGGCAATCACTTACGATAAGCATTGTGCTTAAATGAAAGAGAATGAAAATGAAGGGTTTGTTAGAGAGAAAAGCATCCAAATAGAAAAAGCAATATCCCTTTATTAAAATATATATATTTCTTGGCTACACATAATTTTGACAGGGGAAGTCTATCCTCTGTTTAATATAAATGAAATATGGACAGTTAACTGCGTATTTTACACAGTGATATTTCAATTGCATTTCATAAAATTCAGGCTGGCTTCAGAATGAATAATTTATCCAATTAGATTTTTTTTCTTCCCATTTTTAACAGAACCTGGCCATTCTCTTATCTATCTCACCAGTTTAAAAATTGAAATAATCCTATTAGAAATCAGGTGTGCAATGTGAGTGCAAAAATGATGTCAATATTTTGCGAATGAGGAGGAAAATATCCTCAGGTTAATCACAGGTTTCCAAGCTGATTTTGGTATTTGGACTTCATTTAATGCTAATGTCAACAAAAATGAATGAGTTCTGCAGTTCCTTGGTATAGACTCAGGAGAGGAAATGTGAAGCTTGGCTGTGGCTGGTCACTTTATCCTGCTGGTATTGATTCTGGTGCTGCTTTTGTAGTGTTTAAGACTTCTTTAGGCTAATTTTGATTAAGTCTGTAAATTACTTTCGAATGCAATTCTGCAGGGTTCAGGTGGATAAGCATGAATTCTGTTTTTGAGGTGACAGAATAAGCAGAAAATGATAATAACAGAGTAAAGTGTTGTTTAAATATGTTATATCTCTTTGTATGGCTTTTCTACTTTCAATAGATATCAAACTAATAACACTATGGTTGCAGATACCTGGCAGAGGACTTCTGTTTTCCTCACATCAATTTCCAGATTATCTCACTCAGGAAGTTTTTTGACCTTGTATTACTCTAATGTAATGCTCTATCTGAAAAAAAATGTTTCTGGATGAAGGCTTACCAATTTTATAGCTGTACATCTGCATGAGGAAAACTTCAAGCTTTCACAGGTAGGGAAAACATCAGTTTAGTCACAGGAGCAAGTTTCTGTGCCTAATGTATTGCTTAATGTCAGCTGATCCATGGTAATGGTTTCTGCATATGCTCATAAAATGTGAAATAATTGGACTGAGTGCTCTTTTAATGTAGGTAAAATGGTCCTGAATTACCTTCCGTTTGCTATGAGCTAAATGTACGTACACATATTTACCGGGGATCAGATGACATTTCTAGCTTGTTTGTTTGTCTGAGCCCTGGAGCACAAGGAAAGGAAATTACTGGTCTGAGCGTGAGCAGCACCTGCAGAGAGCTCAGAGGTCCTGCCTTTGTGTTTCTAATCCCCTCTGTCCTCCCCACAAGAACATTGGCACTAGCAGGAAGCTGGAGATAGGAGTTTAATTTTCATTTTATTTAAAGATCACATAATCCTAAGGGCACAGGGGAAACAACAATGCCATCAATATAAACTAACAAGCTAATCTTCAGACTGAGTTTGCATTGTAATATGAATGGGAGAATCTGAATGCTTTAATTCTGGCATTTAGCTCTGTGTAGGTTTCCTAATTCATTCAGCCTTTGGGTGTTGAGGTGGGGGACCTCCTATTCTTAGAAAGCAACAACATTGGAAATTCAACAAATTCTGGAGGAAATGGCTTGGGAATGGTGAATAATTAGAAGTCTCCGCGATTTATAGCTTAAAATTTGGTTTCAAAGGGGTTTTGCTGCACACTATACATCAATGTAAACATCACTGTCACTGCTGGGGTCTTTTGTGAGCATTTTATTCTTTAATCACTCTTCTCAATTGTCTCTTTTTTTCAAATCAAATGCAAGCTCCAGAGGTTTCTGCGTACAGTATTTTCTTTCACTCTCTCAGTACAACCAAGTTAAATATCCCAAAATTTTAAGGAACGTAAGAGATTTTTCCCCACCCACAAGCTTTGATGTTGATGTCCCTTTTCTCTTGGGTTGGTGCATTTGAGGTGAAATTTTTGCAATTATGTCTAAAGCTCACACAGAGAGAAAGAACCAAACCACTGGTGAGTTAGAGAATCTGTTATAGAATCCTATAAGAGACCAAAGTTGTGTTTTTGGTGGGGGATCAGGGCATCCAGGCTGCCTGCTGCCACTGCCTGCTTACATCCATCAGCTCTCACTGCCTTCTGAAAATCCACACAGCAGGAATTAATAGCTCCACACAGCTCTGCTGACAGGTACAATTGTCACAAGAAAGAGAATGAAGCGACAGTATGGAAGAGCTTCTTTAAACAGCTTCTAATTAGCTCTGAAGTAGTTTCATGTCACTGTAATAATTTGCAGAAGAGATATGTGTTGGCACTGCTCACAAACCCAGTACCCACCTTCCTCCCACCCCACCACTACCTACATTGCCTTGCTTCTGTCCCCCCACTTGTTTGTGGCCTCTTACCAGGTTTTATTGAATCCTGCAGATGGCAAAGAACCCCCAAATCTGTACTGGGTTTGTGTGGCAAAGTTTTGGTAATGGAAAGATATAGGAAATTACTTCTGTGGGAAGCTGCCAGAAGCTTACCCAAATTGGCCAAAAATTCAGTGTTCTAATGGCTGAATACCAGCTCTATATCTAAAATATGGTATTTCATGAAGCATGAGAGATTAATTTTTAAAATTGAAATAAAACACATTTTTAAGAAAATTAAAATCTTTAAACTGAATTTTCATAGAAAAGGAAATTTCTTGTCTTATTCTGCCTAGTTGTCTGTAGAGTATCTTGCCCACCAATGAATGGTCTTCACAGCACTCTCTCTGAAGGGACTAATGTGTCTCCACAGTTATGACAAAGGCATTTTAATCTGTTTCATTTTATAACCTGGTAGTGACATCCTGGGACCCTGCTGGCACACACAGAAACTGAGGAATGTCATGCTTGTGCCATTTGTTCACACATTGCTGGGATGAGTTAGGGAGGATTAATCTTACCATTTGCATAAAGTACTTATCAATGAAGGTTCATCATGTGAAAATAGTCCTTGGCCAAGACTGGAGCTTTTTATTCTTCATTTGACTGCTTCTTAGAAAATTAGCATTTTATACTGGCATCAGCAAAGGAAAGTGTGTGCACATTGAGTGTCTGGTATGTCTTTGTGTTCCACTGAGTTCTGTAAGCATCTGCCTTGTGCCCAAAGACCCAGGTTCATATTACTGCTCCAAAAACCCTTAGTTATTCTTTCAAAAGGGATGAACTAAAAAGAACCACACCAGAATAAAGTCATTCTAGAGGTAAAAGCCTGAAATTAGTGTTCCCAAAATGGAAAGACAAGAGTTAACCTTTGCCTTCCTCATATCCGGTAATTATCTCCACTGACAGCCTTCTAACCATCCTGGAGTGATGTCTCTCAGGACCAAAAATGCCATTCTGGTGTTGAGAAAGCTGAAAAAAATACCTGTTGTGGGACTAATTGACCTTTTCACATTGAAAATATTTTGCTGGAAAATCCTCATCTAACTCTATGCTCAACTTCTTTATCTGCTCCTTCTTGTTTACCAAGCCCTTTGATATCCCTCGGCTGGAGCTAAAAGTGGACTCCGTGCCCTCCTAGGAATTCAAGCTACAACTACAACCGTACTACAGCGTGTCTTGTGCACCAGGGAGTGAACCAGGCTCCGAGTTGCTGTGCTTATAGACAGCTATAGGTACGTGTAGGACACTTTGGGGCCCCTTGGGCCAAACTCTCCCCCAAGCCACACCTGGAAGAGGTGGCTTTCCTCCCTGTGCAGCCGCGAGATGCCCCTCTGCGGTCACTCCCTGCCTCTCTGCGGTCACTCCCTGCCCCGCAGGGCGCTGCCTGTGGCCGCAGCAGCTGCCACTTGGGACAATCATCGGGGTTGGAAGCCAAGAACCCTCCCGAGCCTTGCTCCACCTGTCTCTCATGCCGGGTGTATCTTCCGTTCGTTGTCAGCGCTCGTTAAGACCGAGGGCATCTCCCTCGCTCGCTTTGCCTTCTCCGCGTCTCCGGTTTCACTGGAACGGAGTCAAACGGAGACGAGTCCACGCGGGGTCTGGAACGGATCAGCAGGTCAGCTGGGAATGCCTGTCAGGCAGCCAGCGCTGCTCCCTCCCTTCTCCCTGGCTTTCTTTGAGGTTTGTAGCTCTTCTGCTTTCTTGTTGCTATTGCCACCCTCCCCACACTCCCCCTACCACACATCAAGCACCCAGACCTTTCCTGGGCACTTTACTTAATCCCCGGGATTCTTTGTATAGGAATTAATCTTCTCGTCACAGTGGGAGAGCTGGGAGGGAGGGGGTACATTTATCTCTCCTCTGAGGTCTAGAGTTGCATTGCTGTGATTATTGGTGGTAGCAGTGTGCGTGTGTCTGGGGATCTGTGTTTAGTTCTTCGTTTCTTAAACGACGCAGGGGCAGCAGCAAGGCAAGTTGGCAGCTTGGCTTTCGAGCTGCTTTGTGTCTGCTGCTACAAGGAGGGAGTGTGAGTGGGGAGCAGCATGGCAGAACAAGAAGCCAGTGGCTTGCAAGTCCTTCTCTCCACCCTCCAGGTAAGAACAGCTTGAACTAACAAGAGAGGCGCTTGGGCTTGTTTTCCTCTTTAATTCCCCATCAGTGACCTGTTGGGCTGAGGCTGCTGGTACGAGCTCCTGGCTGGCTTGGCTCTAAAAGCATCTGCGTGCAGGAGCCCTGACCTGCACCTCCCACCCTGAAGAGCCTTTATGAATTGAAGTTTCACTGCCCAGCGATGAGTGCTGGCAATTACTACTATGCATCAATCTCTGGGCCGTGTGTGAGGGCAGAGGCTCCGCTCCCGAGGTCTCTCTGTGTTCAGCAGGGGAGCAGGGAGGTGTGAGGCATGGGCTGCTGTGAAATGAATGGGACCTGACAGCGCTGTCAGTCTGAGCTCAGCGCCTCTGAGGGCTGAGGGGCACGAGTAAACAGATCTGCCTGCGAGGAGCAAGTTATTCCCTGTCAAATTGTCTGCCCAGGACCCTTGAGCACTCCAAGGAAGTGACAAAAACTCTTGAGATTGGCGAGGTGCTGGTGTTGGGTGTGCTCGGTGAATGGTCCCGAGGACGAGAGGGAAGAATCCCATTCCAGGATCATACTTGGGAAGAGTCCCAGGCCAGGACAAGCTTGGCCATGGGATGAAGGAGAGGCATCTCTGGATCTGTTTTCCCACTGCAAGGATGGCAGGAGAAGATACCTGGGCTGTGGCATGAGCTACCCTATGAAATAGGGAACCTGTTTTGGGAGGGAACTAGTGCTTTTATAAGCCTCATTTTGTCATAAGGGATGGGCTGGAACTGCTTTGCCAGGACTATCCACTTGCACATAAAGCAGCTTTTATGTAGTCATGGTGAAATGCCACTTGTGTGCACACCTCAGGGACCCTGTGTGCAGCTGTGCTGGCATGGGTCAGAGCCCTGTGGGGAGAGGATTTCCACATCTGAGGCAGCAGCATCCTCTGCCTGCGACATGTGCCATCCAATCCTCACACATTGCAGTCACAGAAAATGAGGGAGAGGGTGTGCAAAACAGACTGACCCACCTGGCTTAGCCCAAGGATTCATGTGTCCCAGCCCTGTGTCTCAGGAGGCCCCTGTGACCAGCTACAAGTGTGCAGAGGAGGTTATAAAACCCAATGATAGCAATTGGCTTTGAAACTACAGTTGTGGGGGCTGATCAACCTTGACATATTTATCCAAGCTTATGTAACTGTCAACAACTTTAACTTCTCATATCAAATACTGGTTTGCCCTCTGTAGCCCTTTGTGTCAGTGATTTCTGCAGGTAAACTGGCATCCTGCTGTCCTTTTATTTTTTGGCAGTGTAACTTGTTTGCCTTATGTTGTTACAGATTCTTTAATTCATATTTTGTAGTAGATCATGTTTGTGCGGAATCCAGGCTATAGTCCTCTCCCTCTTTATTTGGAGAGCTGAGTGCACATCTGTTTTTTTCTTATGCTCTCTAACATAACAGTCCTGGTGTTCTCTGCATAATCTGTGAACAGAATTGGACAATACCAGATCTAAATTGGAATCTATAGTTTAAAATCACATATGCAGTTCATTGACAAAACTACATGGAGGTCTAAACTAGAAATGGTTAAGAGCACTGCAGGTATGGTACTGATAAAACCACAAGGTAGCACAGCATTCATCCTTAGAGTTACAAACCTCACCTTGGTACAAGACTTTATATCCAAAAAATTCTATATTCACTTGGAGGACATCAAAAATCTTTTATGTAATATCTTCAATTTGATGCGGAGGCTTCAGTGCTGAAGGGCAGAAAGTAAGGGGTTGATGACAATTACATGTTCTGATTCACCTCTTTCCCTTACCTTTAGCCAAAAAACTACCAGCATAACTTTGTAATACCATCAACCATCTCTGCTAAAAAATCAGGTGACAAAAAAGACCTTTATTTGACACAGTTGGAAAGTATTGGCCTGGGAAATAATAACTTTGGTTGATGTTTGCCTTTGCTGATAACATCTCTCCACACTTTGTTATTTTCTGCAACAGCTGTCCAAAACATGGTTGCTTTGTTTTTGTGACCTGCTGGATTGTCAGTGCTGGTTCATATTCTTTTATTGGGCATGAAGAACGTACCTGCTGCTTACAGCAGGCTATTCTGAAGGGTATTACTGAGTACTTTCCATTTCTGTTAGCACATAATATTGCTTTGAATGCAGAAAGCTTTCAGGTGAAGAATGAGGGAACATTCAGCCAGTCTTTATAAATTCGGAATAAAAAATCTTTCTCCTTCTTTATTACACAGAGCTAAATTTCTACTTCCCTGGCAAGCACTGGCACAGATTTTTTTTCCTATTTGGAGGAATGTCCAGACCTGAGCTAGGGTCTGTCACCTTCTGCTGAGGGAGGGATCTCCCCCATGTCCTTGTGGCATAGACACTCACTCCTAAACTCACAGCCTGGTTTTAGTAAGGGCAGTATCAAGCAGAACGTATTCAAAACACTTTGTAACTGAACTGCTCTAGTCATGGAAAGAAACACATTTTTTGAGTTCTTCAAAACTATTCCCAGTGCTATGAAGGAGCGTGATCCTCCAAAGACAGCTCAAACCCCTGGAAGTGCAACGAGCTATGGATGTTCTGCAAAGTGACAAGGTGAATAGCAAAAACTCCTTTCAAAGCGCAGCTCCATTTTGTCACCAAAATGTCACTGCAGGGAAAACGTGACATTTCAGATCTCTAGGTAAAAAGTACTTCACTCCTTACAATGTTCGGCTTTAAAAATGTGAAATTCAGATTTAAGAAAACCCTCTCCCTGTCTCACAGGTTTTGTGTCAGTATGGCTAGCCAAGCTCTGAGGATTTTACTGTCATTTCTCATTTTCTTTCTAACCCTGCTACCTTCTTCACTGCTCGCTCTTCTTGACTCTCCCTCTCCAGTGTGATCCTACAATTGTCACCTCCCACCCCTGTGGCTTGGATAGTGTTACCTGTCTCTGTTCCCATCTCTCACTGCATGACATCGAGCTCCTCAGCCCCAACCCAGCCCCACTCTGTCTTTCACACACAGACAATGCAGACCCTCAAGCAAGGCTGGGCTGGTTGCCACTCTCACCCTGATCCCTGGCCACAGCATGGCAGAATTAAACACTCTCCCCATGTATGGTTTTTGGCCAGGCAAAAAAGAAGTCTGACATCCCTTTTTATGGGCAGCCTCCTCAATGCAAAATCCCAAGAGGTTTGGGATTAGATCTCTTGCTTATTTTAATGCCAGGAGGAGGTATCTGGGTGTTAGTTAAAAACAGCTGGTACTTGCTAAGAAGAGCAATAGAAAACTGGAGCCAACATCTTGCCTTGTGACCCAGACTATTGAATCCCTTGAGACTAGAGTATTTTAGTTCCTCCTCCTCACTGCCCTGACCTTCATCTCACCCCACCCTCTGATCCTTTAGACAAATAAGAATCATTTTGATTCTTCCCTTTCCTTCTCCCTGCTCTCCTCCTCACTGCCTGTGCCTTGGTTAGCCCTGAGAACATCTTATTCCATGGCAGGATACATTGTGTTGCCTGAGGAGTCCCAGATTTCCTGTTGGCTCTCAGTGTGATTTTCACATGTTTCCCCAAGCCACAGGCCCCGTTCACATATTCTGCAAAGCTGGCAGCCCCTGGGGCCGTTGGCAGATCTTTGGCTCAAACTGTGTCTTACTGTGTTGGACTTCACAGGTTCCCAAATGCTACGGTTTGACAGAGAAAAGATGCAAATCTTATGTATCAGTTGTGGATGTTGTTTTTGCAGAGGGATTTATCTGTGAGTGGCCGCAGTGTCCAGCAGAACAGACACAAGATCTGCTGTTTGCTAACTTGGAGCTCTCAGTTCTTTGTGCTGCCCCTTCTGAGCTGTCATGCTGGCTGGCTGACAAGGCAGAGCTATTGTTATCCTAAGGACAAGTGGGAATGTATCTCTGCTGTTCCAGTGACAATGAATAGAAAACCATTTTGCAAAATGTTTTTGTCTCCTCTGCATCCTTGCACTTACTCTGTCAGCAGAGCTGCTGAGATTCCTGGCTTTGAGAGAAATAGGTGCAAAAAATCCCAGGAACTGCTCAGGTGACCACTCGTTTGGGTAGCGGATGGAGGGGCTCAGAGTTTGGATCTGTATTGTTGGGAGGCAGCCTGACAGGCCAGGCTTAGTGGAATAGCCTTAGAGGGAACAAAAATCAACTCAAAACCAGATGGCCATTTTTATGTGGTTCATTAGCTGAATTTTACTGGGACTGTTGTACTTAAAGTGAGCAGCAATGGACTTATGCCTGCTATTCCCTACAAAAACTGTTTTAGCTTTGGAGGAGCAGAAGTGCAGTTAGGACAGGGAAACACTTGGCTTGTAGGGTTCAAGGGGAAATAGTGGGTGCAACTTTTTCATGTCTCTACTCCAATGCTGCTTGGGCTGCATGAATCTGGTTTTGGCTTTAACCATTGAAGAAAAGGCATAATCCTCCATAAACAATCCTACAGAGGTAGTGCAGGTCCCCACCTCAGCTTTCAGGGTTGCTGCTTTTCCTTCCCACCTCCGTTGTCAACTCCTCCCTGTCCAAGGAGAAGCTGAAGATAACCCAGAGCTTTTCCCTACAACCCTTGGCTCACCACCATGGGGCACTGCTAAGCAACAAAGAAGAAAGGAGGCTAGCATCCATACATTAATCCCAAATTCTTGCCAGGCCACAGAATAAATATTGAGGTTTATTGCTACCATGAACCAGCACAGAGCAGTAAAAACCCTCAGAGGAAGCTGTGACAGGTCTTGGACTCTGCTGAAATCCTTCCACCGTCAGAGCTGGGACCAGAATGGCTCTCTGTCCCTGGGCTGGCCGCAGCTGTTTCTCTGAGTGCACTGCCAGGTCCTCTGAAAAAGCCTCCAGATGGGCTATCCAGAATTTTCTGTGGCTGAGTTAATGAGAATTCAGAACCTCAGGGTGCAAAATGTACCCAGAGACTGATGGGAGCAGCAGCAGTGATGGCTGAGCTGAGCACAAGAGTGTGTCACAGTCTGAGCCTCAGCAGAACTTTCTGTGTCAGACAAGGAAAAGGAAGTTCTGTTCGTCTTCTGCTGTCCCTCATCGTTGTCTAGGATGGTTTGTGCTCTGAGGACAAATGAGACTGTGTCATGAATGGCTGAGGAGAGCCCTTTCTCCCTTCCTTCAGCAATGCAAATGTGACAGGATAGCCGTGCTGCTGGATCAGTTGAGTGCCAGTCTGGAAAAATGGATTAGAAACCTCTGCTTCTGAGTTAATCATGTGTAACATGGCAAATAATCCCACCGTGTCTCACATCAGTATTTGAGAAACCAGGTGATGAACACTGGGAGAAAAAAAAAAAAAAACAAACAACCTGAAGTTCTGGTGACAGCACAGGAAAAAAAAAATTGAGAAGAAAATTAATAATTAGTTTTCGTGCAGGGCTTGGATCCTGCACAATAAATAATGTACAGAACCACATGCTAAATGATGAAGACAAAATGCTGCATGGGGTGAATTTCTAGGCAGCAGGCACTGCTCATCCTGAAGCAGAGGTTTTGTGAAATAAAACAAGTTGTCATGTGGAAATTAAAAAATGCAGTTACTCCAGGGGACCAAATGAAATATCAGGAATGTTTTAAAACTGGTGCTTTTTAGCTGTTGAGGGGCTGACTTTATGCTTATGGCCAAGCTGTTTAACTTAGACTATTTGGATGTAATATAATGGCACATTATGCCATGTCATGCAACTCAGTATTGTGTATTTTGGTACTGCATTATAGACTCAAAAAATTAATAGAATAAACCACATTATGGAAGGAGGCATATGGATTTGTTTAAACTACTTATCTTTTGCATACAGTATGCAAATATATTTAAAAACATCTGTTTATCTATTTGTAAGTTGAGGATAATTATTGGGAGTTATCTAGCCTCCCTAGCTGTTTTGTATGCCTACAGATGTATTTATACATTACATCAATATTTTTATGACAATGGAAAATTTCCACCCTCTCTTTTTCTCAGGTTTCAATAATTTTCCTCTTTGAAATATAAGAAGAGATGTTTTCATACAGAGAGATGTTTGCCTGAATAGGTCTTGCTAGTATTTCTTTGTGTAGCATAATCTTATTTTCAATGTATTATGCTGCATTTGTTGTGATGGCTTAGACACATTTTTCTGTCCAATGCACTGGTCCAGTCCTCTTGGTTTTATCTATAATAGAAAAAAATGTCTGTAGTAGAAAATGTGTTCATGGGTATTTCAAATTAAAGTTTATTATATTATGTTCAGCAAAGCACACAAAAGTTGCTTGTATTGAAAAACATATGGGCTGATAATGGTTGGCTCCAGCAGTGTCTACTGGCACCAGCAGACATCTTACTGATGTGTGTTAACTGAAAGAAAATAATGTCATACACATAGTGGGAGTTTAAGAGACAGGGAGGGATTTTTGTGTTGCTTGGTCTGGGATAGCAGGGTTGGGAATTGTTCCTGGAGCTGTTGCTATCACAGACATGCTGCCTCTGTGTGATCACTCCCATTTGTGCCAGGATAGATAACACAACTTTGCCATCATTACTCTTGCAATGAAATCTGAGAGGATTTAAGCCTCTGGAAGCGCAGGCAAGAGCCTCTCCTTCCTCCAAGAGCAATCAGTGGGAGTGCAGAATAAGTCAATGTTTGCTGGTAGCTCCTCATGGAACAGGCTGTGATCCTGGGCTGAGGTGTCCCTTTCCTGTGTCTGTCAGGGTTGGTGTGTGCACACCTGGGACCCTCCTGCCCTGGGGATCCCAAATCCACGCGCACCCCACATGCCCACAGGCGTGGCTGGGCTCTGCCAGGCTCCGGTCTCGTGACTCTGCTGTTCCCACCAGACCAGCATGGAAAATAATTCCCCGCTGCCTTCCCCCGTTCTTTTAATAAGCATTTGTCTCACGGAGAGTCTATTTGCACCTGTTTGCCCACAGGGCCCAATGGGCCCGAGGGCAGAGGCGCTGATCCACCCGTGGAGCCACCCTGCGTGCCGGGAATCTCCGCAGGGAAGGATGGGGAGCTGTGATGCCCGGGCAAAGCAGGCTGATTCCTTCCCCAGGGAGCTGCGAGGGCAGAGTGCTCCTGGGAATTGGTGAGGTATTTGTGAAAGGGAGTAACAAGCTTCCCCAAGGAGACCAGGAGCAGTAGGTCACCAACCAGTCTCCCTTTTCCCCTGGATAAAGCCAGGTCTGCTGCAGGAGGTGAGGAGTGAGTGCTGGGGGTGAGAAATGCGGCAGGTTCTTGCACAGCTGCATTGTCCAGCCCAGTTGACACTGGTGCCTGCAATCCTGCAAGCTTTGTGTACCACAGAGAGCATTACTGCACTGCTGCTTCAGAAGAGACAGTTTATTTCAGAAAATACAGTTTAATTTAAGATGGCTAAGAAGCAAGAACATGAATTCAGATCAATAAAATATTTGTAGACATTTTCTGTTATTAAAAACCTGGGTTTATTCCCCTGATTGTTTTATTTTATGAGAAGTTGACCTAAACATAATCTAGGTGGATTCTTTGAGTGGAGATTCAAATCTCCAAGAACTGGATAACTTTTTTCCTCTTCATACAGGCAAAACAATTTATCTTAGTACAGTTTTGGGAAGGAAAGCCTAGTATGATGAAGATAATCCCTTTAAATAAGGAAAACTTGATCATTCTCTTCCAGAGGCTGATGGAGACAGAGCCCATTCATATCCATGACTTAATATTTCCTTTAGATCTGTGTGCTGTTATGACTTTTGTTTTACTGAGTGGGGACCAACCACACCGTACAGAAATCAAGGTCTCAGAAATCAAGAATTTGTCATCGACTTCATAAGATGGCTTCTAGAGAGGACAAAGGTAACATGGTAGAGATTCTTCTGCCCCCAGGCACTACTAAGGTACAAAAAAGAGAATTAGTATTTTAGACCAGCTATTGATTAATAGAATAACATTTGCTTGATAAGAAATTACATGGGCAAAGCTAAATCTTCTTCCCTTTGGGGGTTTAGAGAACAAGGATGTTTTTTTCTTCTCATGGTCTCGTCTCATGGAAGAACACAGCCTTATTTTCAAAAGGTGGGGCAGGTTGAGGTGGAATTAATGAGAACTGCAAAGCTTTCATGATGATTCTTATTAGAAAATTGAGTAATTCTGACACAGAAGTCCTGCGGGAGAAATAACTACCAAAGAAATCTTGGCTTTTTTCCCCCTGCCTTTCAACAAGGGATGCTTTGAAACCAAAACATATGGGGCTTTTTTTTTTGACATGGCAACGCCATTGTGTTTTACTGCAATCAACTTCTGAGAAGCCATTTATGCACATTAATTGTTGGTGTAGCTTACAGGCAAAGGCTTTCCCACCGGGCCTAATGGGAATTTGATCCCCTTAGTAAACTGAGACAGACTCCTCCCCATAGCCCATCAGCTCAGTGCACTCTCTGGTACCTATTCCTTTCCTTTCAAAGGAGGGAATGATGCTGTATTGATGGATAAAGCGGGAGTGCTGGGCTTTATTTCAGAACTGTTACAAACCCCATCAAGCTCATTCAATGCCTGTGCCTTCTGCTTTCTTCATTTGGACAGTAGATGGAGATAAGATTCATCTGTCAAGTTAGGGCAAAGGAGATCTTAGTTCACATTGTTTCCCAAATCAGAAGGTGAAACAACTCACTCTATGAGCAGAAGACACTCATGCATTGAAATCACTGCAGTGCCGGTTGTCCTCTGCCATCTTCTGTGGTTTTTATGAGATTCCTGATGAAAGGCCAAAGCAGAAGATTTACAATGAAGATAAAGCTGGCCCTCCATTTTATTCAGGATTAACCTGGCAAGCAGAAGATTGACAGGGAGAGAGATATCCTCCCATAAGCAGTTTGCTTGGCATGGTGAATGCCCACCTGTCTCACTTCAAAGGAGGGGAGGAGGCAGAATGGACCACCTGACCTTTCCCTATGATTAAAATGCTGATCTGATGAAGTCAGAGGAACAAACTGAACTGCCTCTTTCAACCCTCAATTCTTCCAGGAATAAACCAGCACCATCCATATGGAGAGAGTTTCTGGAGAGGCTAGGGGAAAGCAGCATTACTGCCCTGGTTTATCTGACCTTCTCTTTGGGACAAACTCCTACAATTTGAACAGCCTCTGGCTCCATGTTAAAGTTCTGCAAGTGGGGAAAAGCTGGAAGTGACAAAGGAGAAAGAGAATATGTGCCTGGCTCTGTTTTCTTTGACAATTTCTCTTCCCATATGGCTAAGGTCATTTGATCTCCCCACGATGCACAGGGACTTCAAGGGGACAGCTGGATGCAGAGATGCATTAAAAAGACTTTTCTTTGAGATGAAAACCATGATTATTAACAGCTTGTTTCAAAAGCTCTCGGCATGGCAGCTGTACCTCACTGACTGAAAATTCTGGAGGGTTTGTCTGAAAGGTCTGCATGGCTGGGTGATCAAACAGTTGGAAATATCCCTAGTTGAGAGTCCCCTGTTATGTCCTACAAAGCATGTAGAGCACTATTATACCAGCAGGTCTCATTGAAAACATGCTTAAACAAAACAGGACACAACAGCAATTTTTTGGTGATCTCTCCTTGCTGGCAATGAATGCAAGAATCAGAGGTAGATTCTGACATAGATCAAATCTACTTTGTATTCACTGAAGAATTCACCTTTCTGTAAGAGACCAGCTCACTTTGCCATTGTATATTCAGCTATTCCCATATGAGAGAGTGTCAGAAGAGGCAGCCCGAGGGGTTTGGTTGGGTGAACTTCACAGGGCATCCCAGCAGAGTGCGTGGAGCTGGGTATTTTTAAATATGACTCCTGTCCCTTTTCCTGGAGCAAACTCATGGGCTCATTCATGGAGCTAATAAAATGCCTTTTAGCTTGATTGACCAACACTTAGTTTGCAGGTGCTTCTGAGCTACTGCATGAAGTAACAAGGGTGGAATAAACGATGCCAAGCATTCCTGTTTTTGACACGGTGGCATTGGCTTGCTGCTTTTGGGTGTCTTGCATGGGGTGTAGACTGAAGATAAAGGAGATAAAAATCTTTGTTACCTTTTGGATGGAAAATGTCATACCCCTATCACGCCTCTTAAAAACTTGGCAACCTTTTCAGAGAACTGAGGGCTTTGCTGTTGAGAGATTGCTGTTTAAATCTAGATGGATGGGTTTCAGCAATGCAGTTAAACAGAAGTTCTGCTTTATATTACTGGTAATATTACTTTAAATCATTAGAACTTCAAAACACAGTTTGCTATTCATTATGGATGCCGAGTTTCGTTTGTTGTTTGATTTTTCACTTAGACTGGATGGCAAAAATAGGTTCATCATTTTCACTTTCAGGTTCTATCTCTGAAGAAAATAAGCTGTGACTAACAATAGTTATAAGTGGCTTTTCTCCACTGCCCATTTCTCAATCATTGTTATTAAATGTGATTGATTAAAAGAATTTGCATGGCTGTTCCGGAAGGCGCTTTTGGAATTGGGGTAGATTGACACATAAGGACACTTGTCTTGGCAAGAGGAAGGACTGGTGTTTTTCTAAACCAGAGTGTACCTTACAGTGATCCTCATCTTTGGCTTGTACAAGTAAGTGTCAGAATAATGTACAGCAAGTGGGATTGTTTGCACTGGAATGCAGAGAGAAGCCTGGACTGAGCACAGGTAAGACTGAGAGTAGATCCAGGGACTCTTGGGCTTTATCATGTGTGGTCCAAGCAGGAACATCCCAGAGAAGGCAAGGATAGCAGCACCATCATTATGGCTATTTATTTCCCCATGCACATACTCATATTTGCTATAGCATTCAAAAATCTGAGGTTTCATTAAAAAGCGAGTACATCTGGACATTTTCCAAGATCCTCCAGACTCACTTGTACTTTGAGAAATGCCATTGCTTGTAAAAAAGTTTGTCAATTCCCAAATGTGCTTCATCTTTGAAAGACAGAGCGTTCTCTGGACTGACAGCTATCAAATCTCACAAGAAAGAAAGAGAGTAGCATACTTCATGCTGCTTTTTCATCGTTGGTAGGGGAAAATAAAACTAAAACTGAATGGAGAAAACAGATCCCTCCCTATTAAATTTGGGTGGCAGTTGTGTTAAATATGTGTAACAGAGTAGCATTTGAATGAAACATTAATATTTTAAATTAGTTCAGTAACAGCAAAAGTAATATAAAATATAGGAAAAAAATCCAAGAAACAGCAATAAACAGTAGGTGCTGGCATGCATATAGAATTCATTGTGCAACAATGGTTAATGCCTTACAGAAACTTAATATGAGAGTGTGAAAGGCATATGCTAGGATAATCTTGGCATTAAAATAAAAATAGATTTAAAAGAGCAAAAAAAGAGAATAATATAACATTAAATCCAGTCAAAATCTTTAGGTGTCATAGGTAACTTATTGTGAAATAAGAGATAAAACCTGGGAGAATTTATCTGCAGTAGAAATTACAAAAAGAACATTAGAAATATTCAAAAGGAAGTCTAAAAGCCTTTTGCAGGGTATCACGTGTTTTGATTTATCTCGAAGTTTCCTCATTCTTTTAGCACTTCCAATTTGACAGAAGCATTTGAGGGTTATATAATGTGTTTCACCACTGTTTCTGCATAATAAAGTAATTGCACTATTAGAGGCACATTAGTGAGAGGAGCAAGTGACACAAAGGAACTTTGTAGCAGGAGGAACTTCTGCACAAGGACAAGCTTTTCTTTGACAACGCTGAGAGAACTTTGGCATGAAAAAAGAAAGAGAGAAATAAAGCACTTTACTTTGCCAACAGTATCCAAGATATTGCAGCCTGTCAGGGCATAATTACTGCAGATATCTGGGTGTGAATATATTTTATTGGAGGGAGACACTAATAACGAGGCCCTGAGATGAACAACCTTGCTCTGAAGTTAGAGGCCTTTGAGTCTTTTTGGCGCAGTAAGTAAAACATCCTTTGGAAAAAGATCAGGTCATGGTCTATGTACTTCCTAATTCCTGTATGGATTAATTAAATGTAATCCCTTGGCACAAGGATGAATCTCTTTTCAAATAGCTCTGAGACCCACTGGAGTAACTCTTTCTTCTCCCAATCTGGCATCAGTATTCCTTGCAAGGGATAGAGTTTTCTGCTGCACTTACTTCTGGGAAGTTGGGACAAGAAGACTGATCTCAAGGAAGCAAAATTTTGAATGAATAGATGGAACTAAGTCTGTGACTTAGGGTCACAGTACTCTGCACACAGTGTTTCTGCTTCATTTTGTTATAATAAATATCCTGGCTCTGCCAGCTATACTCTTAGGTGCTGGCTAAGTAAATTTCCCACCACAGGGTGATATTTCCCACCAGGAAAATAAGACGCAATCTGATCTTGATGAGAGATGCTACTGGGCAGGTGTTAGCTAATATTTGAAGTCTGTGATCTCTGATGCAAGGTGTTATGTTAGTGCATTAAAATTTGTAAGATTCCTTGGCACAGATGATTTTCAACATGTTATTCACCAAGTTATTTTGGCTAGAGATCAGCTTAAGCCAAGCTGTTTCATCTCAACACCTTCAGTGTTTTGAAGACATTAGGATGAAAGTTTGGAATTTTCCCATCTCTGCCTTGAAGCAGATCAATCCTGCGGAGTGTAGCCTGTATTCTTTGAGAAGAAGTCCTGAAGCTCAGTGAATAGGAGCAAAGCCCTGTCCATTTACACGCTAGAAGTTTGCTTTGAGGCACTACTCCTGCTCACCTGGATGAGTTGCCACCCACTGTGAGGGGTTGGAATCATAGCACCCAGCCGTGATCTGATGTGTTACTGAAAAAGATGCTGCAGGTTATCACACCCAAGTGCAAACATAGGTGAAAAAAACCCAGACCTTCAAGTCATTGCAAGCCATGAAAAAAGCCACTCACCTGATTGCAGCAGGCCAGAGGGGGGGCCATTTTTAATGAGCTTTTGCTCTATTTTCTAATATAAACTCCAAAATTTCTGCTTTGGGTTTGGCATGGTGGGAAGCGTCAGTAGGAAAAGAAATGTCTGGCTCTTGGCTCAGTGGGGTGCTTGCCATGGCTCACAGGGGTGGCCAGGGCCAGTAAGAGGGACTTGTCTCCAAGGCTTGGGAATAGGAGCAAGAAGTTTCTGAGCCACGTGTCCTGTCCCTGGAGGCCCTTGGCTGCCCTGGGTACAGTTTGAGGGCTACGTGATCCCCCACAGCTGCGGACGCCTTTCTCCCAGGATTAAAGAGGTCACTTAGGACACTCCCAGAGCAGCAAGGTCCTCCTCTCTGAGGCTTTAAATAGCCCCTTTTGCCTTCCATGTCTCCTCTGAGTTTCCTGGCTTGCTCAGGCCTATCTGCCTCCTAAGAAGAGGAAATCCAGATTTGGACAAAGAAATGAATGTACTGTTTACCACAGAGGATGGTGACGCCTGTGGTGATCCTGAGGATATTTGGATGGTAATTTTGGGAGCAGAGGCACCTTGACCATAATTTCTTGGGATCCTTCTAAAGCTGGATAATGGTAGCATTGTTAAGAAGGTGCTTCACTTGCTCCAAAATTCAGGCTATAATCACTTCAGTTGGAATCCTCCCTTGCTCTGTCATTGCCTACTGATATTTCAGAGGTCTCTGAACCCTTTTTTCCCCATCTCAGAAATAATGATTTTTTTCTCCCATAAACCTCCTTGTAACAAATACTGTGGACTTCCCAACACAAAGAAATCAGGCTTAGCTGGCTGAATATTGAGGCTGAGGATGGGAGCATACAGACAAGAAACTCTCCAGGGTATTTTACTCTCTTACTTAAATGTGAATTTTTAGCTCCTCTTAAATTAGAAAAAGCAATTTACTCTGACGAAGCACGGAACATAAGGCACCAAACCTGGCTTCACAGTCATTGTAAGGCTGGATAGTCAGCTGTGGGAAGGAGATATCCAGCTGGCAAGTCCATAATGCCAGCGGTGAGTGGCTGTGCCCAGCAGTTTGGGCTGGTAGGCACCTCTACCTTTCTGGCAGAGGACTCTCTGTTTTAAGCATTAAGAGAGTAATTAGAACTCAATATTTTCTAGAGGTCTCAGGAGACAGTGAGGACTAATGCTGCTCAGCCTCTAACCTGCTCTTGATTTTAGCCAGTATTAATTTTGCACCAGAATTTCTCTTCAAGAGGCTTCAAGTGCGGAGAGTGAGAAATCTGACTTGCAGATGTAAGTCTCATTACACAGGCAGTTGGGCTGCTGACTGCTGTTTGTGTGAGCAAATTTATTAAGGGAAAGAGAAGAGAGGAGGATATATTTTGGACAGGTCAAACCCCGCTTCCATATTTAGAAACAGGCTATTTTAAAACAAACAAACAAATAAACAAACAAACCCTGGAACTGGATATCCTATTCCTTAGTCTCACTAAAGAAGACCCAATCAAACAGGTCTGGAAGTTTTTTAGCCCAGTGCGCCAGTGTCTTTTCTTTAAAATTAGAACATTTTGTTTTGTTGTTTGTTTGGAAGATTTTTCCTCAGCAGTCACACAGCTTTGTGAGACAATTCAACAATTAATTTAAAAGATGTATTGTAGAAACCATGTTATGCGCTGTCTTGCAAGAGCGACTTCTTTCATTTTGCATTCATTATTTTTGTGATTGGAATAACTGCTTTGTATTTCTTCCCCCAAATAAAATATTTATTACTAAATCTTGCACCACACAAATTAATGCTCTTTGATTTCCTTCTGGGCGTCCTCCTTTTTTCAGCATTAATGCTTATACTCCCAACAAACCCTCTCAGTAGACTGTGTGTCTCATTCAGGGAAATACTTGCCTTTGGGCAAAAGACACAAAAGCCCAAAAGACTGAGTTTGTGGGGAGTTTTTGTTTGAAGGCGGTGCTGGAAGGGGAATGGCACTGATGGCTGCTATCTCCAGACGGGACACGAAAAATCCCAACCCTCTGTTGGGTTTCTGAATCTTGTGGAAAACATCCCCAGAGACTTCCCTGAGGTTACCTGTTACTGGGGCTTAATAGCAATTTTATAATCTTGTCTTGAGTAAATAACAGCTGTCTTGGCACGTTCCCAGAAGCAGAACAAGGAGACAGGAGCTGTTTCCTGCTCAATCGTGGGTCAGTGAAATAATCCAAGCTGCCAGTCAGAAATGTTGGGATCGAGCTGTTGTCCTCCAAGCCCAATGTCACCAATTAATCACTTGCTGCCTGTAACGTATCAGTGACGATGTGCTGGGGTATTTTTTTATTCCTGGCTTTCTCCATCCTCCTGCTGTTTATCTCTGAGGAGTTTCTGCCAAGCTAACCCCAGTGTTTCAGGGATTAATTCCCAGAAAAAGCTCAGAGAGGAGCTCTCAGCCAGGAGCTGATTAAATTCATCTGAGCTCAGCCCTGTCATACTCCTGGTTGGGTGAAGAAGACAGGATGCTTTGCTGGAGTAAGGCTAAGAGAGAGATGAGGGGCTCTGACCAAAAAGCACAGCCATGCTTGATATTTAAAGTGATGGTTTTGCTACTTTAACCTTTGTCCAGCCGCAAGCTGTGAAAAGCAGCTACAGGCTGTTGTTAATAGGTAGTAATATGGCTCTAACTTTAAATCCTTATAGTGAAATCCTGCAGGAGGTCAGTGATTTTGTAATCTAACTTAAGCCTCTGGGAACTTTTCTCTTATTCCACCCATATACAACAAATGCATCTTCATTAGTCTGTGCACATGTAGATGCTGTATCTAACATTTGTAAGTGTTGGCAGGAATGGAAAATACTTAGCAAGAGGTATTTTACTTTTCTCCTCTCTTTGGTTATGGTTTGTTCTTAAACCATCAAACATCTCTTTCAATAAAAATAACTAATGTGTTTATTTTTACCAGAGCTGGGTAAGAAATTTGCATTAAAGAAATTACTCTATTCATCTTTTTTAGATCAGGCACAAGTTGTGATTTTCTCATTTGTACTTACTGTTCACAAAAATTTACTGAATATTTTTTATGAATGAATATGTTGGCAATTCATCCACAAAGACTTTGTTATGTGTATTAATTTAAACAATCAATTCTAATAGATTTCAATGTCCAAATATCTTTGATGACTTTGAAAACCTGAAGCTAATTAGTCAAAATCTGAGCTGTGTTTTTTCAAGAGGCAAGTTGTCATCTAGCAAGACAATAGCAACTTTAGGGTTACTTTTTCTGTGTTGTCTTGCTATTACAAATGGGACCTGTGCTCTTCTGCAGAAGTCTGTATTATTCAGTGGTACCACTAAAGTTAGTGGGAAATATGTTAGAATTTTTAATGGGACTGGGGTTTTATCCACTGTTTCAGCCAACACATCAGTCATCCCACTCCTTCAGTAGTGTGCAGAAGGAAGGGGAGCAACGAGGCACCAACACAGAATTTTAGTGTTAAAATATCAAGAGTAAACACGCAGGTGAATTATTTGGCAATATCACCCAGCTTTAATTTTCACATTTTAAAGGTCGATCTTTCATGTTCCCTCAAGTTCTTTGTTTGCCCGAGCCCCTGGATAAAGTGCATGGAAAGTCAGAGGATATCTTATGTCATCACTATTTGTGTTAATGGCTTAGGAACCCACAATCCAATCAGTTAAAATAAACAACCCAGTGTAATAGGAGCATAAATCAATGAAGACTTCATTACTGAAACCTTAATGTGTAATCCATCCACCTACAGAGGAAAGGGATACTGAGAGGCAGCAAGACAAAACCAGAGGACAGTCTGATTTAGGCAACCCAGATATTTAAAAAGGTGTTGAGAACAGTAAGTCTTCCTGGAGTCAATAAATTTGATGGATACTCATCACTCCTGACAACTGCCCCTGACTATTAAGTCCCTATGCTAAAAAATGCCAAGAAACTCTTGGGAAGACAGCTCTGAATGTTCTTTGTTAAGTCTGGGAGACTTGAGCCAGCTGATTTGAACAAAGACATGAATTAGGAAGATTATCACAGGACTAAAACTATATGTCTTACCCAAGAGTATTGCTGCTCAGAACTGCTCTGACCCTGCTGCAGCCTTTCCTCTCTGTGTGGTCCCTTGAGCCAGTGGCACAAATCTGGACTCCTCTAAGGTGAGGGTGGCAATACTCGATGATGAGAGTTACTGGATTTCATTAAAGCCACAAATTCTGTTTGTCTTGGCTCTCAAAGGAGCAAGAATCCTATCACATCGAGCCTTTGATTTCAACATGGATCATAAAAGGGCTGAACTTTTATGTTCAGTGCTGAGATCTCTGCTTGCTGAGTTAATAACCAATAGAAACAGCAGGCTCTCTCTCTGGGCATGGGCCAGCTCTGAGGTGGGGATGAGTCAGGCACTTTGCCTGTGGATTTTAGCTAAGAGCAAAAGCAAGTTGAGCCTTGAGAAAACCATCAGTGCTCACAGACCCTCCTCCACTGAGTCCCCATTTCAGAAGTAATTCTCTACTTGTTTGCTCCAATCTCATCCTCACCTAACTTTTCTTCTTTCTTTCCTTCCTTCGCCTTGCCTGACCACACCTTGCCCTTTTCTCTCATTCCCCTGCTGACACCTCTTGTCCCTGTGGCTCATTTGGAATATATGTTGAGCAGGGAATGGTTGGTAGCACTGCTAATTGACCAAAACCAATATGATGGGAAACCTTGTTTTTCAGAGGTTTGGAGTTTGTTTTTGTTAATAACTATAACAAAAAACCAACCAAACAAAAAAGACAAAAAAACCCCAACAAAAACAAACAAACAAACAAAAAACCTAAGAATACACACAAGGTTTAGAATACAGAAGCTATGAAACACTGGCACTAATGCAGTTATTCCATGCAGAAAATGGCACATATAGTTTGCCAATACAGAAGGAGATTTGGTTGCAGGGCACTGCCAAGCATCCTACAGGATTTTTATGACTGGAGTAGAAATCTGCTTATTCTGGCAGTCACCTGCTCTGGCTGCAGACTGATCAATTTCCTGCTTCATCCCCACTTCTCACCCAATGCATACCCTCCCCAGCTATAACAAAGGAGGAGATATGAACGGCAGCTCCCTAATTAGCTGCACAATCCTCAGCACCTTGTCAGCAAGTGCTGTGACTTTTTCAGGGATCCATTGGGAAAAAAGGGTCCATTTGCGTAATTGTCATTATTACAGATCTGAATTAGATTTTGCCATATATTCTTTCTAGAGTTTCTTTTGGTTAGGTGTTACTTCTCGACTCCTTGTCTTAAATATACAGTTGCAAAATGTTAAATATGTCAGGGAATGGTTGAATCAATTTGGCTGGTAAAATGACCACATATATCTAGAATAGATACCAGGTTAGTTTAAGTTGCAAGGTAGGTTGAGTTTCTGAAGCAGTTCAACATTCAGAAATATAGGAGCCATATATTTGTGAGATGTTACCTTATTGTCATAATTTAATTGAAAACAAAGTGATTCTGTTATAGTTTGTGTGATCCTAAAGTTATTTGGGATCAAGGCTATTAAAATGCAAGTTTTGTATTATATTTGAAATTTTTATGGTGTTGTATCTGTTCAGAAACAAAGACATCCAGGTCTTAACACAAATCCCTCAAATTGCAATACGGACCTGTGATTAATTCTTGAATCACAGCAGTGAAATCTGTTTGGAGGAGGATTAAAGAAGGGGTCCAGTGTATCACACAGATGGATGGTAGATATCATGTGTTTCCTTCTCCTCCAGTGCATTATATCTTATTTCCGCTAATGAAAATATAAAGTAACTCTAAAACAGAATGTGTCATGTCAAAGTATGGTGGTAATTAGTCTTAAAATTAAATTATATTGGTTTAAAAATAAGCTTAGGAATTTTTCTTTTCCTCAAATTCAACGCTTCCACGTGGTTGTGGCTGCAAAGACAGGAAAATTTTCTTGTGGTTGGGATTAATATAATTTAAATATATTGTTCTTCTACTCCAGTAATAAGAAATGCTGTCATGGAAAACCACCTCATTTTTGTATTTCTATGTGATACAGAATTCCCTCAACTTTGGGGTAGCCATATCAAACCAAAAAAATAGAGCTTTAGTTTAGACTTTAGATGTAAATTCTACAGAAATGCCACTGTTTACTAAATACTTTGTAGTATGATATGTTAGAAGATTTTAAAATGTGTCATCAATACATTTCCACATATTCACTGTCCAGATGGCACAAAAATGTTCAGTATTCAAACAAGGATCTCAGTGCCTCAGCTGAATGATACACTGCAGCCCTGTGCAGGACAAAGTGCCGTGTTCTGAATTGATCCGTTAATTTGGTGTGTTTCCATTCTAGAGCTCCTGTGACAAGGATGTCATCCTGAACATTCTCAGTGTCCTCACTGACTTGCTGTCTCTGGGTAAGGAAGCAAAGATTTGGGGCAATGGCTGAGGGCTAGGGCAGAAAGGGGGTCCTCAAGAAAGTTTCAAATTTTTTCTTTTAGTTTTGAAGATGCCCATGGGTTGCACAGTATTTCATAATCCCTGGCAGTCAACCACTGGAAATGTTCACCGGTGCCATTGGAGAGAGGTCTGTGAGACAGGCAAAGGAACCTGACTCTTCAGAGCCCAGGGACCCTCTAATGCAGAGGGTTCAGCCTCTCTCCAAAAGGCACTTCTGCCTTGGGCCTGCAGGAGATGGATGTCGCTTTATGTGCTCAAAGCTGCATGAAAAAATAAGTGTATTGGAAAAAGAACTGAGAAAAATAATCAAGTTCCTTTTCCTTTCTGCTCTACCACAAAAATATCATCTACTAAACAACTCCCAACCCAACTAAGCTGCCAGGCTGTGGGGACTGCATTGATGAGTGCTGCATCCTCCTGGAAGCCCCACCAGAGATATCACCTATCCATGTGGGTCTCCCTTTTGGAACCCTGTAGCCCTGCTCCTCAGCTGGGTGCAAGGATGGCCCCCATGGAGATCAGGAGGTCCTGCTCTCCTCTAGGAACTGAAAGAGCAGCATTCCCCAACCACAGAGCCTGGATCAGTGTTTGTTAACACAGTAAGGCTCCCAGGGTTGGAGTGTGATTTCTTTGGAGACCTACATTTATTTGAAAACTGTCCCCAAGACTTCCCTAGGATTCCTTTTCATTTGGCAGAAGCCCAGCGCAGCTTTAGTTCTTTCCTTGTTTAATTTCCAGTATCTAAGAAAAGATCACTGAGCCTTTTGCTGCTTTGAAACCTGTCGGTGTCTCTGCTTATTCCTCTCTGCCACGTTTCAATGCACAGTGAGAAACTTTTGCAGCACGTGGGTTTGGAGAGACAATGACTGTCCTGGTAGCAAGCAGCAGAGCACACAGCTCCACCACAGTGCCACCATCCATGTCCCCAGGCTGGGGACACCAGAGACTCATGGCCAGTTCTGCAAATCCTCCTGCGCTCACGGCACTCAAATATTGCCCAAACGCCATGGAAGCTCCGAGTGCTCCTTGCAGACTGAGGGTTTGTGGCAGCTGTGGCTCAGGGAAGGGATGCTCTGAGCAGTCTCTCCTCTCTTCCCCAGGCACTGGACGCAGAATTCACTACGTTGTCAGCAAAGGGGGCAGTGAGGCTTTGCTGCAGGCCCTGGCCACGGCTGCCCGGACAGAGCCCCCCGACCACGGCACCCTCCTGCCCCTGCTGCGCCTGCTGGCCAGGGTGGGCCAACGAGGTACTGCTGACTGCTGGGGGCTTCTGCAGGGGGTCAGAAACCAGGATCACCTCCTTGTGGCCTCCCAGTAGCTAAAGGGGACCTGTTCAGTGGGGCCTGTTGATACATGGCAAGGAGTAATGGTTTTAAACTGAAAGAGGATAGGTTTAGATAAGATGTAAGGAAGAAATATTTCATGATAAGGATGGTGAGGCACTGGCATGGGTTGCCCGGAGAGGTGGTGGATGCCCCATCCCTGGAAACATTCAGGGTATGGTTGGACAAGGCTCTGAGCAACCTTGTCTGGTGCAACTCATTTCAAGGAGTTTGGACTACATGGCCTTTAAAGGTCTTTTTCAATGTAGACTATTCTGTTTCATATATGGCAACTCAAAGCAAACCCTTGATTTTCTGTTTTCACTGAGATTAATATTGATTTAACTCATTGATACGTTTGAAAGCCTTTCTTATAAGATTTTGAGTTACAAAGCTTAATAAACATGTTTAGCAGCACAGCTGCAATGACCTGGCCTTGGCAATAGTGTAATTCTCATTTGCTTTTCACAGATAAGAAGTTTGGGCTTAAAGTGCAGAAGGCAGGAGCCACTGATATAATACTGAGCTTGACAAGAAGAGACTTGGGACACTCACTGCACCTCACCCACTGCCTCTGGGTCCTGAGGGTTTGTGCTTCTAATGGTTAGTGCCAGGATTTTCCTCTTTTCTTCTGTGTGACAACCACCAGTGTTCTTTTTCAGTCATTTCAACGTAAAGAAACATCATTCCTGATAGGGTTAGTGCCTGCATGCACCATTAATACACAGAAAAGCACAAAAGCCAGAACAACCTTAGAAAAAGGTGCTCCTCAAGGAGCCTTTGCAGCCTTTACAGTGCATTTCATCTGCGAGCTATGGAAATAAAAGTGTTGTAGTGAAAAATATTCATGGCAAAGATCTTCTATTCTGGAACACAGACAGTCAATTCTTTTGCTCTGAGACTTGGGTACCTTAACTCTCCATACAGTTCCCATTACCATAACAGCCAAATGTCTCACTATTGTTGATTGTATTGAACCTCAGAGCAGCTCCATGAGGGTGGAGAAGCAGAAGGAGAGAGAAATCTGTTACTTATTCAAGGTCCCCTGGGAAGCAGATATTAGATCCTGGTCTTCTGACTAGTATCCCCTCAGATGTGCACTCTCCCAGCTTTTCTTGCTTGGCAATGCCCTCAAGTTAAATGATTCAAGCAATGGGATTTCCAGTATTCTCTCTGGAATCATTACAGATTCATAGAGGCTTTCTGTGCTATAAAGCACTGAGCTCGTCAGCACAAATTTCCCTTTGCTCACTGTAACCCTTTCCTCTCCTTCCCCACATCCCTCACCCAGCAGATAACTCTTGATGGCCATGCTGTCTGCTATGTGCATCCTGAGTTTTAGCTCTCCTGGCTCCCAGCCCTGCAGGTCCCTTCTGCCTGGACAGGAGCTGGCTTCATGCTTTGGGCTTCCTCAGGCAAGCAGCCAAGCCACAACACTCAAGCCCTCTCCCCCTGATAAGCAGCATTTGAAAGTCTAAATGTGGCTGAAAATGCAGCCAAAGCCAGAAGATGAAATGTGCCATTTTTTGGGTTTCACAGCTGTGCAGTGACCCAGTGCTGCCTCTCACCCCAAATGATGATCTGCCCACTTCCCTGCTCCCTGCTTCAGTGCACCTGCACTCAGTTCAGCTGCTGTTTCTGCAGAGGTTTTAGGAAGCACACAGCAGCCTGGCCTCCTTTCTGTTAATGTCAGACCCCAGAACCCCAGCTCTGCTTCTTTGCTGGAACAACTCTGTTACTCTCCAGGTGTCTCCAGCACACCCCATTAATAACTTTGACTTTGTGGGTTCTGTGACCCAACTGGGAATCTGCAGGGGAGGTTAGGTGAAAATTTGTGTGGGTGTGATATCAAATCAGGGGATTACATGTTCCCAAACCTTAAAAATGATGGAATGGAACTTAAGGGAGGCCAGAACCATACAAAATTCTCTAAAGTGCTTAAGTATGAAAAAAGTAAAGATGAGTCCTTTTCTCACCTCATGCCCCACTCTGGGTTGCTCCTTTCCCTGCCACCAGATGCTTGTGGCTGTTCACATCCTGCTCTGGATCAGGAAGAGTTTGAGCAGCCTTGTCCACCACCTTGTCCTGTCTCCAATGAATTGCCAGCCAGTGTGAATGTAGCTGGCAGGCCTTGCAAGGCTTTCCATCACAGCACAGCTTGGCAGGGACATGGTAGGACAGCAGGAGATGATGGGCCCTCTGGCAGCTCTCTGATGGCCACTGGGAGATATCTCCAAAACAGCCAAAACCCAGCAGTGGGCAGGCAGCCAGGGCTCCTTCTGGCTGCTGTTGATTACTGATCCTTTCACCTTGGTCGCTTCCCTTTAATATTTCAGGGCTGTATTTGTTCCTTCATTGCACTGAGGTATCCTGTCTCAGAGTGGGGAGCTCTGGCTAAACACCTAGGCTATGCATTAGGTATTGAAACTGATGGCAAAATCTATCCATAGGCTTTTGTAGTGTGTTAAAGTGTGAAGGAAAAGGGAAAATTGGCCTAAGTGAAATTAAAATGCATTCAGAAGCCCACCAAAACCACTTCCACTCTACTGAATAATAGCAAAGAAAGAAAACTTTAAGCCACTATGTCCTCACTGAGTTGCATGTAGGAAATGTGGGATGAATTTGAGCTCTGTCATTCTTTTCTGGGAGAAGACCCTGTTTAATTATGATTTGTTCTCTGCAGAGTACAATGTCTACAGGAAAAGGGGCTTTGGAGAAATTGGGAAAGAGCTGTAGAACTGGTTTTTGTAGGTGATTTTGGCTCAGGCTGTGTCCACAGACAGCTTTGTGCTTCACTTTCTGTGTTTGCAAAGGGACCTGTGGAGTCCAGATGGGAGCCCAGAGAGCTCATAGCCCCAGGGTCAGCTACTCTTCCCCACATCTCTTCTAAGCAATGTTTGCCAGCTGCCTGCTTCAGAGCTGACTGCTTTTTCCTTTTATTGCCATAGTTACCACGGGAACTATGCTTGGCATCAATGGAGCCATGGAGCTGCTTTTCAAAGTCATCACTCCCTACAGCAAGAGACACGTCCGGACGGTCAGGTAGGCAGTAGCCCCAAGGGAACTCATCTTTCCAGGACAGCAAGAAATAAAATTTTGGTTCCACTTGAAGAGGCAAAGAAATCAGAAATGTATGCAGTTTCCACTCACTTTAAATCTGCAGGTTTTTTTAAGAGGCAGAAATAGTTCCCCAAAGAACACGTTAATGCTGTGATTCATCATATGATTCATGCTGGTGGCCCTTTATTTGTAGTGTGCCCTAGACAGCGATGGCAGTTTGATTGCAAGGTACCCTCCTTCATTTCCCAGACACAACTGGGTTTTGAGAAGCATGTGCTGGCAGCAGACAAGCCACTCCTGCCTCCCGCTCAGCAAGAACCTCTTGCCACCACCAGCCTGGGGGTAGGTAGAGTGGAATCGTGGCAGTGCTGCCTCATCCTCCATTTGCAGAGAGCCATGACCTGCTCATCGTGATATTTTTGAAGTATGACAGTTCTTACTAGTATTAATCTCGTCTGCTTTTAAGCCCATCCCACATATTTCAAATAGTTCTTTCCTGAAGACAGCAAGTCCATTTTATATCTTCATCTTAATGCTGAATGTTAATCCCCAAGTTGTCTGTTCTGATCACTTCCTCAGATGCCTTTCAAGGCAAACTTTATAAGAGCATAACATGAATCTCTGGCTCGCTCTTTAAAAGCAGGAGGAAGAATTTCCTGCTGCGAGCTGTGCCCACACAATCCCACTTGTTTAATCCACACAAAACCTGCCAGTTCTCCTGCTGGGACATGCAATGGCTTGTGGGGCACAATCCCTACTTGCTCAGGCATGTGTCAGCAAGGACATGGCAGCATTCAGCCATGGTTTCTGCATGTTCCTGACATGGGTGAGGTCCATGGCTGGTGATTACTGAGGAAGCAGCTCCAGGTAGAGCTTGAGGTGAGAAGGACGGACAGACACAGCAGTCTGGCCACTGTTTGCTTAGCTGTGCTTGAAGTGGGGGCCAGTCACCCTGGATGCATTAAATAACATCCATCCTGCTGTTACCATCAAAGACTGACAGCAGTCCTCTCAACATCACGAGTTACACAATAACTGGGAAGGAATTTGAATTAATTTCCACCAGCCACCAGTGCTGAAGCTGCACATCAACACAGGGTACTGCTGTTTGCTAAGTGCAGCTTTCTTCCAGTTCCTCTGCCTACGTGTCTGGAGATACACAATTTTTTTTGACAGTTTGCTTTTCTAAATAAGATACAGAGGGGGCCCAGCAGATGCACAACTTCCTGCAGCTGCCTTGTTGATGGGAACCAACTCACTTTTGCCTGTGCTTTTGGCTTTCTAGCAGAGTGCCAAGTACTTGGAGCTGCTTCATGGCTTCAGTCCTCTCTTAGACAAAGTACCTGAGATTCCTTGACATGGGGATACCAGGATGTTTCTTACACATTTGGATATTACCCAACTCAAAGAATATTACCAATAAGATATTGTTCCTAGGATATCTGAACATCCTCCAACATTCCCCTCAGGCCTCATTTAATAGCTTTAAGACTTAGGCAACCTGGAGAACTACTTTATGTGTAACAGTGGTGCCCAGGATGAGCTAGACCCAGAGCTAGGCTTGGCTTCTGAGGCAACCAAAAGTGATTGATGGGTCCAGGCCCAGGCTTAACTCAGCAACTTCCTCTAAATTCCCTGTTTTCCTTCCTGTGAAAGTGTTGGTCGTGATTAGATCAGTGTTAGTTCTGTTTCTGTGATATGCCAGGATCTGTGTGTGA
The DNA here is from genome assembly GCA_013401135.1 of Cettia cetti. Lineage (NCBI taxonomy): Eukaryota > Metazoa > Chordata > Aves > Passeriformes > Sylviidae > Cettia > Cettia cetti. Next base: position 141,024 of record VZUI01078092.1, read on the forward strand.
TGGGACTGGGACCTGTATCAGTTTTCTGTTAAGCAATGGGGTTGGCTGCCTAAAGGCTTTTGAAATGAATTTTGTGCAAAAGTGCTTTATTTTCTATCGACTGTATCCCATAGGGGAAGTGGAAGCCTTGGTATCTGTCACACCTTTCTAGCCTGGCTTGCTGAGATACATTTGGAGATGCAGGGAGTGCTGCTTTAAGTGTAGTCTGTAAACTGCTCTAAAATACTCAGTTCAAAGACAAACAACCAGAGAAACACACTGCTTTTGATTTCAATGATTCCACATTGTCAATATGCAATATTTAACTTCTACTTCCTTTTATCTGTTGTGCAAAGATTGTTTTGAATTCTTCTGTGGACATTTTTTTCCGTTTGCAACATAGAGACAAACACCAGAAAACCTCAAAATTGCCCTCAGTAAATTCCATTTTATAGCTAATAAGCCTTTTTATTTATTACTGAAAAGCTTGAATTTATTTTTCATTTGAAAAAAGGTGTCTTCTGCATTAATTTTTGTCTACCCAAGCTTTCTCACTGCTAGCTCAGTTTCCTAATTTTCTTTTTATTTCCTAAAATATTTGTGCTCTTCTTAAAACATATTTTTTACGAGAGTGCAAACAGAGCATACAATCCTTTCTGGGACCCAGCTCACAGGAAAAAGATGATTTGGCTGCCACCTACTCTTGGTCTGATGAACAAGAACCATTAATCAGCTCAAGCCTGGTGGCCACTCAGCTGGCCTGCTCAGAGCTCAGAGCTGTGTCTTTTGTTTCTTAACTAAGGGCAGCTGAGAAGCTCCGTGGAGACTGCCTGTTTTACATCAGAAGAACAACACAAACCTATTTTGTTTTAAAACACAATTGCAACCCTTTAAAAGGCACTAGTTTCTTGTTAGTGAGTGGAGGTTTTGTTTGTTTGTTGTTCATTTGGAAGAGCTGCTTTCATTGTGGAAAGTGGCTTTAGGAGATATTGTTGGCAAGAATTTAGGTGTTGAGACCAGAAGAACAGACTGTAGAGTGGGTGCAGATCTTCTCTCCCAGCCCTAGCAATACCTGGAATAGCTGCAGTCTGAAAGCCCTAATCATCTTTGCAGCTCATCAGAAAATGGAGATGTGTACACGTGGGGAAAATGTCCTAAAACTTTGTGAGGTGACTGGGGCAGGGTGCTTATGGATGGGTTTTCTGAGCTGGAGAGAAGGCATAAAAAGGAGTCATGTTCTTTGTCTAGCTCAGCATGTGTTCCCAGCTGTCTGACACTGGTACAGCTCTTCCCAAAGTGGCTGTGGCTATGCTGAAATTGGGAGAGTAGTATTTCGGTGTAGCTTTTGGTCACGAAAACGTCTGCTTCTTTTTGGTTATCAACAGGGAAGTTGTAGAGAGCACCAGCCTCTACCCTACCTACAGAGGAAAACTCTGATGTTGTCCCAGAAATCCTTTGCCCCTCACTTTTCATTTGCTCTTGATACCTTCTCTCCACCCCATATCTATGTGCCACCATGGTTTGCCTTTTTGCTGGGAAGAAACAGCCGGCAACTGTGGGAGCTGAGATTACCCTGGCTCTCTGATCAGCTGCCAGGAATGCAGCATTGAAAATGCACCACTTCTTTGGTGGGCACACATGCGTTCCCCTGTCCTGGGCAGCAGCAGGGCCAAGGTCACTTTAAGAATCTGCCCTGGAGAATGCCCTGTGAGAGCTATTTATTTAGCCCGCTAAGATGTGGAAACAAGATACATACTTCTATTTATTTTTCCCAGTGGCAAAGCTCTGGGGTATTTAGAAATACTCTCCCCATGCTCCAATTGACCTTCTCTGGGTATGTGCCAAGTAGCTGTGATTCCCCTGAGACTGTGACTCATGGGCTTTACTGGCTTTAGATAGGCAATTGAGGTCTTCAGCTGGCTGGTGCCATGACGGTGGATCTCTCCAGAACTATCCATATCTGAGGTAAAAGCCACATGGAAGAAACATGGTACTCTCTGAGGCATAGAGAACTCTTGAGTTAACCATTGTGAAATCCAAGAGAGTCGGAGACTTTAGGCTGTCTTGCCCATCTCTCATGATGCTGTGCTGCAGAGAAGGTTTTGTGATACCTTTTACAGGGACAATTTAAAATAAAGCCAGATGATGTTCTGTTTTCCTCAGTTCTGTTTATGTCAGTAGCTGGGATATCTGATAGGAGTGTGTGTGGGAAGCTCAAATCTTCACTCCATCAACACCTTCTCTAATGTAGCATCTCTGATGCCTCACACAGTGCAACGATCACTGCTCTTTTCACCTTTCATCCTTATTATTCCCTGCATGTTCCACAGCTTCTACCCTTCTCCTGCTTTCTAGTGTCCCTTTCAACACTGTTGCTCGTTTTCCCAACTTACTAGTTCTGAGAAGTGTTTGGATGTGTTGTGGAATGTGACAGTGGAAGGTGTTTGCTCTCTGGTGAGACAGGAGCTGGTCTCCTCTGCATGACTCTGTCTTGGTTGTCGAGCACGAGGTCTCATCACCAGAGGCTTTGGAGGCTGTGAGTTGTCTGTGGCTATATGTTCCACAGCTCTTCTAGGACTCCTCATGTTGAAGACAGAGTATCAAAGAAGCTGAAAACAAAACCCTCAGAATTTATTCTTCCTTCATAAGAGGAAGAACTTCTGTGCTTTAGAAAATGGCAAATGGTGGGGTGCGTTGGTGGTTCCCTCCATTATGTTTTCCTTTTCTGCTGTTAAAAGGTTGGTGCATGGTTTTATTAAAGCAATTTGGAGAGTCTTTTAAAATGTCTTTGTTTTTCAAACCTCTATGAGTACATCTATTTATTATACTGAGCAGAGCTGGCTCATATTAAGTGTTCGCATAAACCTTGTATGAAAGATTACAACAAGAGTGAGTATTCATCAGAAATAAAAATCTTTCTATGGGTATTCAGAATACTTGGCTTTCTACACTGAGCTATTCCAGTAAAGTTTGACTACTTAATTAAAAGTGGAAAGTGAATAAAGAAGGTCTGGGAATGGCGCCAAATTAATTCACTAGAAAATGTGATATGCAGAAATTATCTGCCTTTGCTCATGTCCAGCATTACCCACTTCTGACATTTGATCACAATTCTTCTTACATTTGGTGCTTATTGGAGAGTCCCAGTGCCTCAAATGCTTGCTGATAACCTCCCTTTTCATTAAAGGGAGGAAATCCTCCCATGTAACTTTATTTCACCTGAGGTGAATATCTGGATTCCTCACATACTGAAGGGAAAAGAAGCAAATTCTGTTCACCTGTGGTAAATGTTTGCCTCTAGAAACTCGGGGTCTTGAAAATGTTTATTTCTCTCTGTGCAGCGGAGGAGGAGTCTGCAGTGGGCAACCTGGAAGTGGCATAATGGGCATTCAAAGCTGGGTCAGGTAGAAGGTTGCTGAAAGACATTTGTGAAGTGGAGTCAGATACATCTGGTGCCAGGGCTCAAAACCCAGGAGAAATGAGAATACCACAGGCGTCTTTTTTTTCTGAAAAGTGCTCAGGGGTGATTTGAGGTGGTGAGGGTCCTGAAACATGCAAGAATATTGATGGCATTGTTGCTGTGGCCATGAAGTGATTCCTGTATCACATGCTTTTGTCGGAGTGGGAGCTGAGGAGATTTTTACTGACTACAGGAAGCAGAGCTCATGCAAGTGGAAAGAGAAATGCCAAGGTGAGCAAGAGAGCACATCTAAAGTGAAAAGCCATATTTAATCAGATATTGCGTCAGATTGACCAAGGAGAATATGAAGACCCTGGAAATGCTGAAATATAAGTTAAGAGGCTGTACATAGCTTCAAATTAGGCTTTGAATATAGGATGTTATATATATATATTTTTAATATAACTCTGTTTTTTTATAAAACCTGTTCTGTTTGTATACAACTGAGATTCTGTTTTCTCATCTTGAAACTGGTGCTTTCAGTGCAAGGTTGAAATGTTGAGCTCATAGTGTTGAAAAGTGACTAAAGGTGCCACATCAAGAAATGCTTGTGCAAGTGCACTCCTGACCTTAACACTGACAGAGGAAACCAGCACAGCAGTGAGCTGTGTCTGGTTTAGACAAGGAGAGAGGAGATGTGTACTGGGGATGACCTGAATACTGGGCTTATTTCTTCTGCTGAGAATGATGCAGAGGCATATGGAAGAGATCCAACTGCAAGTGTGCCCTAGACCCCAGTGCAGGCCGTTAGATTTCCCCCTTCCCTTAATCCTGGATAATGTCTTGTTGGTAGACCACCATAAACATTTACTGCAGTTCCATCTCCTGGACTGGTCTAAATTTGCAGCTGTTCTCTCTTGAGCAGAAGAATATGTGGCGTATCTGGCCACTGCCAGACTGTATTTTGAGAAAGAGCAGAAACTTAAGGCACCAACATGGTGATTAGTTCTTCTTCAACCTGATAGGGAAGTTGTTGTGATGGGTTCAGCTTTATGCCTCTGTTTATTTGGCATTGGTTCCTGATAGAAGATCAAAAGCAAATCATTCTTATTCCACTTGTTAGTCTGTGTTTTGTCATTAATCATGTTGAGCAGTCTGGATATTTAATTGGAAAGTAACACATGATTCTATTGGAATGTGGTCAGAATTAATCAATGCTTAGCATTTTGAGAATAAACAGACACTATTTGGTTCACTTGATTCATGTAGAAAATTCATGGGAAGGGAAAAAACATTTCTGTTGAGCTATATCACAGCTAAATAACTTGCTTCCCATCTGGCCTTGATCTCTACATCGGATTTATCCAAGAAGTTAAATAAAACTAGGAAACACCATTCTGAATGAGACGATGCTAGCAACAAAGGAAAGAATATTGTCTTGAACATTTTTCGTTCTATAAAGTGTCTCTTCAACTTGACTAAAATCTCAGATAACAAGAAGCAGGGATGATTGCATCACTAAGATAAGTAAATAAACCCAACTGTGCAAATTTATTGCAATGAGCCATTGTAATAGAAGAAATGATCTTGGAGCCAGAGGTGTCCCAGTTTCATGCAGTTCCTTCTCTTTCATTATTTTTATGGTCTGTGTGGTTTCTCTCAAAGAATTACCTGTTCTAATATCAATAATCAGTTACAAAATCTCATTTCAGACTGGTGGTATGTCAGTGCTGCTTTGCAGATCAAATGGAGTTGCATTTCAGAATTACACTTTACTGGCATTGTACTGTTAATAGCAGTAGATGAGAGAAATTGAAAAATTAAGAGGTAGAGACAAGGGAAAAAGAGATGTTTTGAGGCGAGATTCGAAAATAGATGAGGAATTGATGAGGCAGGGAGGAAGAGCATCTCTCAAGGTTGTTCCAGAGGTCTGGGAGAACACGTGGCACACAGAAATCCTGGTGCCATCTCTTGGTAGCCTTTGGAATGGCACATTTCACCACAGATGCGCCCACCCCTGAGGCATTAAAAAATTGGTGAATGAGCATTATATGAGATAAATTCACTTCTGAGCTTAATTTTAAACGTCATAGGAAGGGAGGAACTGATTTATAAATGGAGCAACTTAGTGAGACTGTTATTTTGAAAGAGATGTTTGCCTTTTGCTTTTAGGTTTAGCTTATGTTTCACATTTATTTCAGGTCAAAGTTTGAAAGAGAAACAATGCTCTCAGCTGAAGGCCTTTCTTTGCCTGTGCATTATTCCTCCCCTTTGGTGAGCTAGAGTGCTATGTTTGGAAAGATGCTGTGAGGGCAAGTCCCTGCTGTTCTCAAGTTCTTGGCTTTTCACAGCCAGTGGCTATGGCAGATGCAGTTCATGGCTGGCCTCATGTGATGGCTTTGGGTATGTTCATACTGCGGGCAGCTCTGGGTTTGTTGGGCAGGAGATTCCCTCTGCCTGAGCTTTAATCTTCCTCCTTCTCCTAACAAATGCTCAGGCTTGCAGCAGGGCCTCCAGTGTGAGCTACCCAAGCTTCTTAGGACATGTTATCCAGTCTGGCAGTATAATTCATGTTGCTGTATCTGTCTCGCTGTTGTCTTTGTTCTGACTGGATTAAAACTAACACCTGGGTGCCTCACTGCAATCCCACTGCCTCCTAGGACCTCTCTGAGGTGTATATCCCATGTAACCATGGAAACTACTTCCACTCCCATCCAAATGGGAGGTGTGACGATTTCATACATCAGTCTCCTCTCGGAGTGTTTCCCAGAGTTAGATGAATTGTTAATGTTGATAATGCTGTCGTGCAGCTGAATATGATAGTCCCTTATAGGAAGTTATGCTCAAGACTAGTGTGAACTGGTTATGCCAAGCATTTTGTAAGTATTGTGTCAAAACCAGAGCGGAATTATTAAAATTTTTTAAAAATTAGAACACAGCTAGAATGATTATAAGATATTTCATAATTTAGGAAGAAATGAAGGGTTGGGACGACTTCTGGAAGTTGGTGGGTTATCTGTGGGATGTGGAGTGTGCAGGTACCTGATCTGGAGGTGCAGGGAGATCTTTCACCTGTGGTGGTGGGGCTGTAAGACTAAAAAAGGCAAAAAGTCCAATGTTAGGAGACAAAGGATCTCTGGTGTCTGAGGTGTTAGCCTGAAGTGCTGTGTGTTGCTGTGGGCAAGTCACCTGAGGCCAGACTTTTAATACACTTAAACTCACGACTTTCTCACACCTTACTAAGGGTAGTGAGGGAACACTCAGCTCTGCCTGAGGCATTCAGTGAGAACATAGATGGGGGAATGAGAAGGGCAGAGAAGAGTGGTGGTGAATTTGTGACAGGTTTTGTGTTCAGGTGGGATGCAGTTGAAGTGGACTGTGGAGTGAATGTGGAGCTGGTGCAGTGAGGAGAGGTTGAGCATGGTGGTTATGCGACCTTGTAATCATGTTTGAGGTGGCTGTGAAGTTCCAAAGCCTTCAGAAAACCTCAGCCAGGCAGCCCTGGGGGATGGGGACTGGAGGGATTTCCAAACAAAGCCTATCTGAAAGTGCACGTAGAGATGCTGAATGGGTGCCCACCCTTCCTGTTTGCCTACATTGGTTTTCCTGTGTCAGGGAGACAAGGAAAGAATTCCCCCTCAGACATCACTGAGTAATGACGTGAGTCTCTGATAGAGGCCTGAGAGTGAGCAGATAAAGCTGAGGGCACTCACTTGTGTGTCAGCACGTGTGAGAGCCCAGGAATCTCCTCTTATTTGCTTTTCTCTTGATTTATTGCCATTTCTCCTCCCACCCAGGAGCCTCTTGCCCTTATGAAGAAGGTAGAAAGCAGCTGTGAAATCCTGCCCACAAAAGCTTTCAGTCCAAAGATAGACAAGGGAAATTTGGAAAAAAACAGTGAAAATAAGAGTCAATGCAGAACTTCTGTAGAAACAATTTGCACGATGCTGTCCCTACAAGGAAATCAGCCCAAATAATTTCCTGTGATGGCTGAGGCTTTTTCCCAGTTCCATCAGTGCTGGCAATGCTGGCAAGTGGAGTGTGAGCCACTCTCTAGAGCTATCAGTGATTTTAAAGCACAGCAGTGATTAGACCTGCCCTGAGCAGAGTTATATGACACAGTGTCAGAGCCTTAGCAACAGCCTTTCTGCTGCAGGGTTCCCTGTCCTGATAGCACTGTTGGAGCCTCACCAGCTGCAGCAGCAGCAGAGTGACTGGATTTAGAGATACAGAGGCAGCACAAGAGACTAATTTCCAGTGGGTGAAAGAAAGCTCCAAAGACTTCAGTCTTTCAGGCTCTTTTGAATGGTTATCAAAAAATTATTACAGAGACTGAAAGAGATAAAGTAAATAATAGAGTGTTTACCAGTGAAGGTGAAATGAATTTTTTAGGGGGAGAAGGTTTTGTAACAGCAGTGGCACAGATTCAGCACAGGGCTCTGGCTCACCCGTGCTGGCACGGCTCTTCTCGATCTCTCTATCTGCAGGGCAACACTTGGAATTGCATCAATGCCAGTAAAACCTGTAAATACACCCAGAGCTGAGTTGCTGTGGGAGGTGTTTGGAGGCAGGGCTTGGAATGTGGAGGGGAGAACCTGAAGACTTGAGGAAGTGGCTGGTGAGGAAGAGCAGGGCTGCTGATTCCCAACATGGATAGCTGCAGCTCTGGGGATGGGAATGGAAACTCCCCCTGAAGTGCAAACCTTGCAAAGGTCATGGCTCTGAGACAGAAAAAGCAAGATTATTGCAGCATAGGAAAGAGAGAATCATCCTATAACTTCAGCACACCAAATCCATGTGTTTCCTTCCTATGTTAAAGGGATATAACTCAGGCTTTGTGTGGACCATAGGGCATATGCTGCAATGGTACAACAGCTGTCACTGTCTAGTCGAAAGCTTAATTTCCTCCTTGTTTTTCATTATTGAAAATTGCACTTTAAAAATCTGTGGTCATTCCAGTTTTAACCACCTTCCAGATTTTACTATGTAGGAAAAAAGCCAGGTGGAAGAACCATCCCAATAATGCTCAGAATTTTTCCTATGAATTTTAATTCTTTATCCTTGTTGCTTCATTGTTATATTTACACCTTAAGTTCTACCAGCTTTGGCTTTGATATGGTCTGTTTTCAGATTCCAGAGTTTGACTGGGTATATCAAATGGAAGGTTTCCAATGGAAAGGAAGGGAAAAAAACCCAAACCCAACCCCTAACTTTCATTACTTAGGCTTTTACAAATTACTGCTTCAAAAAACCCCTGCAGTTATGCCAGTGTGACATTGAAGCTTTCAAATAGCAAATATCAAGAGAATTTGACCCAGTATGTGCTGCATTTTGACATTTACTGGTTTGTCTTCCTTTTAAACGTTCTAGCAAAATGTTGTGAAAAACAGGCACTGGCATTAAGATGTGACCATATTATTGCTTAGTGAGGAGTTAGACATGTGAAACAGCACAAATTCATTAGTCTGTGGGTGGCTGGATCAGGGCTAGGCTGGATCAGCCACAGCAGCCAGATGCTGCCTTACCACCAGCCTCACGTGCTCCACAGTGCTGTAGAGACCTGTGCTGCAATTGAGGATGGTGTGAGCTGTCTGCTCTCAAATCCCCTTGCTTGGAGATGTTGGGGGGAAAGCTGAGGTTGTGCTCTGGCTGCCCCTGGCAGTCTTCCTGTGCATCTTCTCAGAGTCTGAGTCCTTTCCTGCATGTTGAACCTCAGGCACCAGCTGGACAAAGTGCTGGGTGGAAGGCAACATGGGTGATCTAGCAGTTAAATTTATTTTTCTGACTCTTGTGCATTCTAGGGAAATTAATAAACAAACACCTCATTCTTTCTCAGGGCCCTACCCATGCCATTCTCACTGCTGTCTTATACAGGCTGTTCTTTGAAATGCTGCAAATCTCGAGGTACTGTGATTGCAGAGAGCCTCATCTCTGACCTGCAGCCTGCAAGTTGCCTTCCCTGCAGTCAGATGTCCTAGTTCTGTCCTGCAGAGCTGTGGAGACAATGCCAGGAAAGGACAAGGTCACAGCAGATGCTGGGGTGCTGCTCTTGGGGGTGGTGGCTCAGCCTGCTTGCAGGGACAGCTCCTGCAGAAGATGCACCCTCATTTGCAGCCTCTGTCGTGTTTTGTGTGAGCCTGATCAGTCCTCAGGTGACTCTGCTGCCTCCCCTATTGCAGCCTGGTGGTTTTATATCCAAAAAGCTGCTGCAAGGCAGTGAGAAAGCCTTCTGTTTTCCACATCTTGGCTCCTTCTCCTGCAGCTCTGCCTCTGGATACACTGCACAATGCAGCAGTATCCTCACCCCCTGCCCTCACTATCCAGCAAGACAAACCACAGAATGACAGAGAAGTGAAGAGCAGGTGGCTTTACCTGCTAAATCCTGAAATTCCCAGGCAAATTAATAAGCTGTTATCCCTGCTCTGCATTTGCAACATTTTTCCCCCTATAACTTCATGCTTACCTAGCAAAACTAGTCAGCATTATACATTTCTAGCAGCATTCTACGTGTTTTGCAGCCCTCTGTTTTGGCACACATTGTGGGTAAAATGGACACTTTTTTCTAGCATAAAAGATGCATTTGAAAAAATTCTGAAAAATTTCTTTAAACTGGCTATTGGCACTGGCTGAAGGTACTTAGGTGAGACCTGAATTTTTGAATGAATGTCCAGATTTTTGGAGACATTTAAATGTGTGAAGATGAAAGGAAATGTAACCATAAAAGAAAGCCTCTTAGCAGGTTAATGGATTAACCTGTACAGTTAAAAGGTAGTTCTGACCTTCCTATACAAAAGAGCTTTGAAAAATCCTGCTGAGTGCTACCTGCATGTTTAGACATAAAAGTGCCTTTTAAATTCAGGTCAAGATGCCTATTGTGAATCTGTAAGAGAATGTTACTTTGTGATTCTCAAGCATGTTTATGCATTGTTCTCAATTTGTGGCTGATTTAATAATGCCAATTAAGCTCAGTATTGTGTGCAAGTGTGGCATACAAATGAATACCCCCAGTACTTCCAGGCATGTTCCTGTTTGGCAACATCAGTTAGGACCAACAAACTCTAAAGTGCCATATTCACACTAAATTTAGTGCTAGAGGGCTATGTATCTGGATGTACTTAGGGATCACAATCATTAGAAAGATTAAAAAGTAGGAATAGCTGGAAAACAGGAAAGATTTGGTGACCTATTCTTCACATTTTCTTCTGCACATTTTGTTGAAATTCCACCAGCACATGAGCTTTTCAGGCAGGTCTAAGTCTGTCCACCATCCTTTGGTATTTGATAGGAGTAATGGACAGAAACAGCCTGACCTGTGTGCATAACAGGGGAGGTGATACCTCCTTGGGAAGCACATGGGATTGATAAATCCATTGCATGCAAAAAGATTAATTTCATAGGTATCTTTTTGCACTTGCACCTGATGCATGAAACAGCTTTTTGCTCTGGCATAGTCACAAAACCCTCTGCAATCCAACCCTCTTCCCTAGAGATTTTAAACTTTGAGTTTCTTTTGCCTGGACTTTATGGATGTGCTTCATCTGAATAGGACCTGAGGGGACGGGAAGTGCAATATAAACTCAGACTGATGGATCTATTTCTAGGGCCTTGTAATATGGAAACAATACCATTAGATTAAAAAGAAGAGTTTTTTATCTTGTGTTTAATATAAGTCATTCCTTCTTTTTTTCTGAAACATTTGACTTTTGCTTAAAGAAAAGGCTTCTGTACAAGTCAGCCTCCTTTCTAGGAAGAGATCAAGGAAGATGATGCTTTCTTAGTCCTTCAGCTTCATAATTCATGTCCTTTTCAAAGGATACATTTTTTAAATTAGCTTCTCTGAAAGATGTTTATTTCTTTGGTCTAAAAGACCAACCGACCAAAACACTCAAACAAAACAGATCTAAAAATTCTGAAAACCAGAGGAAAAGCTGAAATGAGAACTCAGGTTTTCCATCCATCTCAGCAGCCTAGCTCCATGCAGGAAAGGTGACTATTTAAAACACAGCTCAAGGGAACCTTTCACTACAAAGTGCTTTTTAAAGATGTTGTACCCTGAGATTACTGCTGCCTTAGAAATGGTTTGTACTAACCAGCAGTCAGGAAGAGCTACAGCTCTTAGCCTTGATTGCATTGAAACCAGCCTCCCTTTTATGCTCTCAAATAGCTCTGGGCACAAGCAGTGACATGTGAGATACTTCTCTACCTGGACTGTCAGCAACACGAGCTGCCCTTGGATATTTTGCTGCCAGTAATTGAGAGCATTCATAAAATGAAAATCTTTCAGTGGTTTGCCAGCAATATGGTGTGTGTGCAGCCTTAATTTCTGGCATCCTAAACCCCTGGGTACCCCCAAACTCTCCCTGAATCATTCACCATCAGAGACTCCCTGGTGGCAAAGCACCTGCAGTTCAATTTCTCTTGAAAGAAGTCCCAGTTTTCCTGCTGACATTTGAGCCCAGGGTTTCTGGGTATGTCACCAAGAAGTGCCATTTGACTTCATCATGCCCTAAGCAGGGTGCATGACTTGTGTCCCTCTCCCTGGCCTTGCTCTGGATGTACACAGAACTAAGAAAAGTTTAAGGCTGAATGATCCAGAAGTAAGAAAAATGGGTCTGGGTGTCTTCCCCCATGTGTGGAACACACACTCTCCTGTCAGCAGAGTCTTCATGTCAATCCCTGTGGCTTCCAGAGCAAAAGCTGCTGGGAATGGATGAGCTACAAATAAAATGACAGCTAAGGAGTGAGCCAAGAGAACACCAGGCTCTTTTGAACTGAGTGGTAACTGGATTGGGAGTGGAAGACAGCTGCCTGGGGGAAGGAGTGGGATCTAACCACATTCCCTGACACATTTTAACTGTGTATGAGATGTTCTGTAGGGCTCTGCTGGTGCTTGTTAGCAGATGTGGCCTCGGTGAGTGTCCTCACCACTCCTCTTAATCAATCAAAGATAGTATTGCCCCCCTTTCCCAGTCCCCTCACATGCGTCCCTGGGGTGGGAGAGCTGGGTTCTCACACTGTCAGCCTGGAACTGCCTGGGTGATGAATTTGTTAAGAATTCTGTCTGATTGTGAACCTTCCAGCCCCTTTATCTTGATGTGAATGACAAGCTGTCACAGCCTGCCTCAGCCATATTGGTGACATCTGACCCTGGAGAGGGAGCTGACATAATCTGAGGTATGGCTTCTGCCTGGGGAGGCAGTGCCAGCTCTGCACTGCACTGTCAGAAGTGCATGGACATTCTTTTGGCAAGGTTTTAAGGGTATTTCACATACCTCGGTCTTTCTTCTTTGTTACTACTTCGAAGCTAATTGAATTTAGAGCTGTAAAGAATAGCTTGATTTTTAGGATACAGCTGTCTCTTCTTCTGTATTTGTACACAAGAAAAAGTAGGATACTTGTAAGGATGCCTGGAGGATAAGCCTGGAGTCACTCTTCTTTCTGGGAGGCAGAGATGAAAGAGGCTGGGAGGCTTTACCTTTTCACTGATTTTAACCTGACAGGCTCCAGAGCAGGCAGAGATGTTTGGAAGATGCTGCAGTGAAGGCTTTGAGCTGAACCTGGGAACTGAGACAGTCTGGTCACTGGAATGAATGTATCTTTCAGAAGAGGAATGTGTGAGGTTTCCCCCTCGTCTTTCAGCATTACACTGAAAACACATCTGTACACAACAGCTGGATCTCCAAACTCCAGCTGTTGGCTCTGTGTGGGGCATTGCAGACTGTAAGCAAACTTTCCCTTCAGTGTAAGTTTTAATGCCTTGCTAACAAGGAGGAATTAGGGAGGACAAGGTGATGGGTGTTTTTGCATAAGTCCTAGACTAGCACTGCTATGAAAATGCCAGCAGCATAAGCAGCTTTTCCCCACCCGTATTTCCAAGACTTGTGAAGCTGCTGGTTTTAAGTCTTTAAAACAAATCACTGCACAAGTGCTTGCATATTTCAGATCTGTATTTCCGGGCCATGAGGGAAATTACTTTCAAGGCATCTACCTTAGATGAGATCTACCTTCTGGTAGGATTTATAAAGCACCTGTTGCTGTGGTGCCTGCAAGTTGTTTCTGAATGTCTCTTAGTTGTCAAATGTGAAATCATCTTTAGAGTGAGTGGTTCTGTGACTGTATAAATTCCAGTAGTTAAGTACAAATCCCAGGGGTTTGAGGCAAAATGCAGCTAGATTATGTGTACACTTGAGGACACTTTATTCTGCCTGGAGAGGAGGGGCTGTGGAAGCTTAGGGGTTTTGAGCTCTGAGTCAGGGATCCACTGTGCCAGGTGCTGTACAAATACATCCTGCAGTGTCCCTTCCTCACGCTGCTTGTGGTATAAAGAAACATGACAGCAATAAGTGAGTGTATGAGGAATAGCAGGGTGAAGGGCAGGAGGAGTTGAGCAACATGGGTTCTGCCAGGGAAGAACCTCTTCTTACATTTCTTTAAAAGTAGTGCTTTATGTCTTTATCATCCAGGTGTGATTGCTGTAAGGAATTAAGCATCAGGTAGAAGAGGTTTGTATTAAATGACCAAGTCATTAGCTTTCTTTCAGTAATTTGAAGAGGGTGTTCTATGTTTTAGCGTGTAGAAGGCACAATTTCACAGAAGGAAGGATGGTTAGGTTACTTGGGGCTGATCTGCAGAACTCTTTTGGTTCATTTCTTTTTCAAGTCCTTGGCTTCTCTGCTGTCCCCTGTCTATAGTTTCAGGCTATCCTGGGTGGTTGTGCACCATCAATGTGTTCTGTCAGTCTTAAAATGCTTCCATCCAGTCAACCCTGTATCTCTTCTGGAGTGGGGTTTTGTATTTTCAGGACTCCTGTTTTCTTCAAGAGACAGAAAGAGGCACAGGATTGATCATCATAGTGCCTTGTGCTGTGAGGTGGGATTGAAGTGCAGAAGAAAATGGAAGAGATCTTGGTTTTCATGCTCCTCTGCCTGCAGTGATTTCCAGCAAAAAATATCCTGGCAGCCAAGTTCTGAAAGGGTGACCTAGGCACAGGGCTCCTTTGTCCAGGCTCTTAAACAGCCTGGTTTTACTGGCTAATCCGATTGTGCTTTGGCTTGGGACATGGAGTTTTTTTTGTTGTTGCTCCTGGTTCCTAAGCGCAGGATCTGGAAGTTGCATTTGTCTCTCTGTCTGCTAGTTGTAGTCTTGCCCAGATATCCAAGCTGCTGACTTGGAAAAGCTTCAGAGTTTTCCATTCTTCAGAGTGGCTGTCTCGACTGCTATTATAGGGAGTTTTTAATGTTTTCTGATTATGGAGCAGCATTTATTATTATGCTTTATAAGATAGTGCAACTTTACTTATGCTTTTTTTTTTTTTTTTTTTTTTTTTTTTTTAGTATATAAATGATTCTCCTTTGGGATACACTGGACTTGACAAAACAGCTAAGATTTAACTAATGTATTACCACAGAAAACAAAATCAGTGGAAGGCATCTGAACAGACTTGGCAAATTTTTTAATGATTTAATCCCTCTCCTCCCCTCCCCCATCTCCCCTTCATCCCTTCTTGAGACAAATGCAGAGATTTGCTCTGGGCATGCTATCAAATTCTCTGGTCTGGCATATGGCTCATCAAGTCATCTTTCTTGTGCTCTTAAACTTTTCCTCCTCATCTTCCTCCAGCCCTGTCCTTGCTCTTGTGCACAATTTATGAACTCCTCTCTGTCTGCCTGTCCCAGGCTGACTCATCTTGTTATATCTCCTGATGCCACCAAAGATGCTGTTGGTTTGCCATATGGTGCTGAGAGGTGCAGGTATTATCACAAATACCACTTGCCTGGCTTGTTGTAACCCCACTGATGCTTCAATGATCTTGCTGCTGCTTTCAGTGAAAGCCTACTCTGCTTCTATTCCTCTTCTATGATTTATTGCTTTCCATTAGGTGTTTTGTGTGTTTGATTTTGTTCAGCATCAAAGATAGGTAATCTGGGGGTGGTTAACACCTGCCTTAATGTGCAAATTACAATGCTGATTGAAAGTCCAAACTTAAAATGCAGGTAGTTGACTCTCTATACAATGTAGGTGTGAAGTCCTTTTCCAGGATGATTATGAATGCTAAGATTTTATAGAAGTTCAAAAGTTCTCAGGCAAATATATGGAAGCAAAATCAGCTAAGAGCTGAAACCCTTCCCAAAGGCACCTTTGCCAGTTTATGGGATCCCTGGACTGAAAGCTGGAGTCTGAATCTGCTCTGCAAGTCCTAGCACTGTGTATCTGCCGTGGCCTTGCATGCTTTCCTTGGCACTGTTGGCCACAGGACACTGGATTCTTTGGACTTCCATCTTAAGCTGATGCTGGCTGATTAACCCTGCTCTTAGAATACATGTTTCTCATTTCATTCCCATTATATTTATGCTGAAAATGTAAGGCTATAGGGGTACAGTCATTCCTGGGTCACTTTTCTCAGACCTTTTCCTCATTGGTAACTGGGCTTGGCAGTCCCATTACAAGCGCTCCAGGCTGCCTTTTCAAAGTCATTAGGTTGTTTGTCCCATGGCTGCCAAGAGGATATTTCATGCGTTCATTTTCCAGTGCTTAAAACCCATCCTTTCAATTCCAGCTAAATTTATTCATGGCCATTTTATATCCATTTGTCCTAGTGCCAAATTTTTTTCCTCAGCTTAAGTATTTCTCTGCCTTCCTCAGTGTTTACTTCTCTGCCACCCAGTGTGTCTGAGGGGAGCAATCCAGTTGTCTCTTGGTTATCATTTTGTTCAGGTGACTAAACTGTGATCTTTAAGACTCTTAATGAGTTATGTCTCTGCTACCATAATGATTTCCTTGGCAGGTTTCTATGTGGTTCCTTCTAAGTTCAGCACACAGCTGTTCAGGTGAAGCCTTCTGTGAGAACATCCATGCTCCCTTCTCCACTGGTGGCGGTTTTCTGAGACCTGATCTGTCCTTTTCATGGTTGTCACCCCTGCTGGTTATGCTTGTCCTTATCCCTTAATGGGCTCATATATCCAGGGTGTCCTTCTACTCATTTCCAAATTATGAGCCCCTGCTCATAACAGTAATCCTTATTAAACCCTAAATTCTTAACCTTGCACTTTGACTATTACATTTCATTGGATTTCTATTCCTTCAGAACTCTAGAACATCTTGTTACTCCTGAAAGATATTCTGAACTCCCTGCTTTTGGCAGCAATTCCTGACTTCACACGGTCAGCAGATTCTGTTAGTATACTCTGACTTTTTGTGCCAAGGTCATTAATGAAAAGCTGAAATAAGATCAGTCTGAAAAGATCCTTGAGGACTTCCGCACATAAGTTCCCTCTAGACTAATAACTCCTCTTCCAGCACAACTCCTGTCACTGAGTCTTTAACCAATTCCTTTCCCACATTGTAATTCTTACACTAATCCCCATGTTCTCTAGTTTGGCTAATAATTTTCAGTGTAGCACCGTATCAAATGCTTTATTGAAGTACAGAAAAATTAGATCTACCACACCTCTCTTGTGTAAAATAAGTAGGTCTTCTTATCAAAGAAAGATACCAAGGTAGGCTGGCTTGATCTACTCTTGGTAAGTCTGTTTTATCCCTTAAACTTATTTTACCTGTTTTGCAGTTTATCCTCATGTCCTTTATGGTTTTTATTTTTTTCTCTCAAAATCTGTTCTAAAGCAATGCATATCATTGGAGTCAGTCTAATGGGCCTGCACCCATGCCCTACCTAGACAGCTGGAACTGGAGATTAGATTGAGAATGTGTTCTGGAAATTCTGGGATCCTTTGAGGATGAGTGAAGTCATCTGATTCACAGACCCCTCAACCACACCCAAAAGTATTGGGAAATCCATATTTGCTGATTTGCTCTCTGATGGGATGTTTGCTGGCTCTGTTGTCCTCGTGGCAGTAGTGTAGCTCTGCTGAAACTCTTAGCAATGCTCATTAGCACCCACAACATTAAACAGATGCCTGGAGGAAATTCTGACAGCTCTTCTGCTTGGAGCCAGTGATACTCTGGTCATTCCTTCATTGCTCTGCTGCTCTGGCAGGTGATTGAGACATCACATTAGGCCTGTAAAATGTAGGTATGCAGAGCAGTCTCTTTTTAAAGACACATACTGGACTGTGAGCTTTGGGAGATGCTCTGGGTGGAATTTTAACTTGCTTGGAGCTGTTTACTTTGTCCCAGACTTTAAACCTGGGGAGAGACTGAGTGATCAGTGGCTATAGAGTGATCCTCTTCTGAGGAGGCTGAATAGCTGGGGGATGAAATTACTCCTCCACCACCTGAATGATTGCTGTTCAGTTGGTGCTAAAGAAGTAATGAAAGCATGACTGTGCTTCCACTGGTGAGATTTTTAGCTACTGATTCCCTGTTCTGTCTGTATTTGAGTGCATTTTCTTTGCAGTTTGTAAAGATGTTGTTGAACTCTGACAGATTCATTATGAAAGAATGACTTTAGATAGAGATGTTGACCCAGTATCAGCAAGAACCAGCTCTTGAATCTTAGTCTCAGCTGCTGTCAGGACACACAATGAACAGGAGCTTGGTGACAAAAAAATATTTATTTGCTGCAGGATGATAATTGGCTCAGTATGGAATTTAATACAATTTTATTTGGGGATTGGTTTGTAAAGAGATTACATTTTAAGGAATCCTTGCACATGGAGGTTTTTGTAGTGGTATTTATTTAATCAGCTCTGGGCACTTGAAACTTCACAGCAGTAAGCCATGTTAAAACAGGGATCTTGCTCCAGCAGAACATGACTGGAAAAGAAAGTCTTCTGTGATATGAGTGGGATGCAGATTTTACTACACGAGGAAGGAACTTGCCTCCAGAAGTTGGAGAGCAATGATGTCTCAGTACAGCTTCTCAAGCTGCAAATATTAGTGACCAGCTCCCAGTCAAACCAGTGTTGTGCTGGCTCAGGCAGGTTCACTTGCTTACCTGCACAATGAAATGACACAGAAAGTCCTCAGAAATGTCTGTCCCTGCCTTTACTCACTGCAAGCAATCTTACTACAGAGCTTTGGCACCTTTCTTATCAGTCCTTCTCTGAGTGGGGCCCTCCACATACTCCTGCAATGCAAGATGTGGTTTCAATTGAAAGAAATTCAATTTTGTTTTCAGTTAAAGCTGGGAGAGAGGATAGGGGTGAAGCTTGTTTTAGGAAAATAGGAAAAGGAGTGGGATTGTGCTGGAAATATTGACATTGATGTCCCAGCTTGATACGGAAGTTATCTGCTGATGCACTTGTGTCTGGAGTGGACATGTGCTCAGTCTCTGACAAAAAGAAAAAGCTCTGGGGCAGCATTTTAAAAACCTTGTTAGATCACTTTGTGGGTGTTGCTTTAAATTTTAATGGTCACTACAAATCAGTGTAACAGTAAAGCTAGAGGGCTAATAGTCTTTTAGAATAACTGAGTCAGCTGCAGAGGCTGGATCCTCTGTTGGTGTAAAACATTGCAGTTCTGTCAAAGTCCATCATAAGCTGTCAGTTTAGACCATCTGGGAAGCCTGGCCCAGAAGACTGTGAAGATGAAGGTTACAAAAATTATTGAAGAAATTGACATTATTTCTCCATCTCTCTTCTTTCCCCAGGGCAGCCACTGGGGCTCTGGCAGCTCTGCTGAAATCAAGTAAGCTTTTTTCTTCATATTCTTTCTGACTTTCCTTTCTGTGCTGTGCTGCTGGACAGAATGATCCTGCTGAATCTCCTTTCCCCTTGGTATTCCCTCATCCCTTGGTCCCAAAGACCAATGCATAGGAAAGAGGCAATAGTGCAGGAGTTTCCTATACCAGTTCCGATTCTTGGAGCACCCCCAGCCCTGTGGGAGATGGTGCCTTGAGTGCCCAGGGAGCCAGGCTGGACCTTTATTTTGAGTATTCAGAGAGCATTGATTGTCCTGGGGCTTGGTACAATGGGAGAAATGGGGGATTTCTCCAGCCAGCTACAAATACTTATTGCCTGTCCCAATTTATTGTTTCTTCCATGGAAAGGGAGAAAAGGATGCAAATAACAACAATGTTGTTTGGTTGTGAATGGTAAAGGGATTTTAGGAAAATACATTGTCTGTTTTCAGTTTTTTTTTTTTTTTTTTTTTTTTTTTTTTTTTTTTTTTTAAGGTACTGGAGCTGGAATTTAGGAAATGGGTCTGATACTGTAAAATCAAATAGAGCATCATATACCAGAAGTCAGCCTGAACTGTGTTTTTTGGATGATTTCTGCAGTTCTGAGTGGCCAAGAATATATTCTAGTTTTCTCCTTGTCCTGTGGTTCAGGGCATGAGAAGCTCCAGGCTTTTGGAGCAGACTGCTCTGGTAGCTGCATACAAATGAGCAGGTTGTGTCTTTTGGGAAGTGTGGGTCAGGAGATGCGAGAAACAGCTCTGGTTCCTTGAGATAAATTCACTATGCTTGGAAAAACGATGAATTCTCTTTCAGGATTGTACCAGGACATCTTTCTTTGTCACAGTTAAAATATTTGTGGCCCTGACCTCTGTGCATTTTAGGGGTTCTTGGAAAGCTAAGAATAAAATTCTGGTTAATGTATAGCACTTGAAAATTGCTTATGAAAACAGGGGATAAAGCTGTACACAGCAAAGCACCTGAGCATGTTTTAGTTGGGATGCAAACTAAATGGAAGGCAGGAATCCTGGAAAGGGCTACAGTAATGAAGTGGTGGACTGATTATTGTGAGGGTTTTTTTGGGAACTCCAGTAACCTGCTTGCTGGGAAATGGTGGGGAGATTGTATTTTGATGATACTGAAGGATGTAAGACAGACATGACAAGAACATGGCCATCCTGGGGGTATCCCTGTAGGCCTGTCTTTGAGTGTTCCAGCCCAAAGTGATCCAGGGGGTTGTGGTTATACTTGGGGCTGTGCTGGTGGTGCAGTGACCCTCTTGCTTTTAGCAGATCTGCACTGAGAAAGCAGTTCTAAAGGAAGCAGGCAGATGGCAGTGTCTCCCTGATGGACTCAGAAACATCCATCTTCATCTCAGGCTTCCATAAACTCTACTTGAAACTTTGTCCACCTGCAGAGCCATGGGCTGGCTAGAAACTGTTTGGCTTCTGTCTCCTTCCTAACAGAAGCTGATGCTAAATGCTCACTTATCAGGTGCATAACTGCAAGAAGCAGGATATGCCTGGAAAAGAGATATCAGCCTAAGAAAAAATTACCTCTCCTAGATGGACCTGGAAAATTGTTTCTATTGTGTTTCAGAGGGAGAAGTAAAGAAATAAGTGATGGAACACAGAGTCCTGTGCTTCATCCTCAATGGGGAAAAATGCTTGGAGACCCACCCAGTGAGAGATGAGAGACCTTGGTTGTCCTGTGTCCCTGCAGCCAGTGATTGCCACAAGGTGATAATCAAAGAGATGGTGAATAAAGGAGGAGTAGAAGTTTAAGTCCCTTCTAAGGGCAGTGCTGCACCTTTCTATCAGTGAAAGCTCAGATTACTGATATGGAGAAGACCTTTCTTGTCTGATCATCAGCTAGCTTCTCACTCCTGACTTATCTCTTTGCAAACATCCCAGAGTATTTTACCAATCCTTGCATGCTGCTCTCACTGTTGCTGTTCACCACCTGCCACACCCAACATGCACACAGCAAACAGCTTGCAGCATGTTCTTCCTCCATTGCCTTGCTGTTTTTTTTAATATCTGTTGTCCCTCCATCATGTTAACTCTGACTTTATAATAAGGCTGAACATTCTGATTGATAAATATCTATAGTGGTGCTGAATTGCCCTGAGAGCATCAGGAGAGTTTTTGTTCTTCTCTTCGATGTTACAATCAAACTTTCCAGTGTTACTCATGTCCATTCTTCTTTCTTCAATTTCTAGATGCTCACTACAGGCCAGGGTGAGGAGGAGGAGGAGGTAGATCCTGATAGCTATAGATAAACTGAGGTGGGGTGAGGCATTGCAACTTTCCCAAAGTCTCTTCTCTCTGCCCTACAGTGAATGTGCTATTTTTTCCAGCCTCCTTTGGCTTTGCTCTACTTCTTCTCTGTATATATGTCTTCATATTGTTTCAGTTCTGTATTAAGGCCTGAGGAACTCACTGTGAAGCACTCCTGTGTCTTCAAGACCCCCAGGTGTGTGGAGGGGCTGGAGCCTGTTTGAGCAGCACTTAGAGGTGTGGGATGCCCTCCATGGCACTCTTAGCCATGAAGTCTCTTGCTTTTAGTGAACCCAAAGCCCAGAATAAACCAGGCAAACCATTCCCAGCTTGGGGACAGTGGGATAAAACTGGACAGCTGCTATCCAGCACAGACAAACCCAAGCCAGGGGTGTTGAGGCTGGAGGGGATGTGAGGGAGCAGGAGCCACACGGTGGCGATGTGATTATAGGGATCCCCACTGTGCCTAATCCAACGCCTGTTTTGGGTGAGTAATTTGTTTGTCAGCACTTTATTTTAATCTAATTTTGGTCGTGTTTGTTATTCCCGACTATCGGTGCTTCCCAGAATTACCAGCTTGCACGTCTTTAAGGAAATTAGCTAGACCTGGTCTCAGAGGCATTGGCTGAGCGGATATTGAGCGAAAAGGCAGGGGAAACAGTCAGGGCCCTTGGTGCAATGCTTGCCTGGTAAAATTGTGATGAGCAATTTAAAAAGACAGGTTCTGGTGACCTCCTGGTGGTGCTTATTTCATCAAGACAATTCTGTGTGCTAACAACAGATACTGCTGATGGCCTTTCCCCTCTCTCTTTCTAAATCTTCTTCCTTTTGCTGTCTTTATCTTCTTGCCATCCCCAACAGCATTTCATCTCTCATTTCCTACTCATCCCTCCCCATCTTCTATCAACTAACCTTTGTTTAACCTTTCACTCACTTCTTTTTTATTAAACCATAAGAATTATATTTTGTGGCTGCTGGGATAAAATAATCATTGTCATTCTTTTCCTTTTATGTTGGCATCAAGGAGGGGCAAATAACTCCGTGGAAGAGAAAGTGGTGTTCTAGCACAGAAGCAGATTAGGGTGTGGGAAAGGCCTGCATTCTCTACAACTGAATTCATAATGCTTGACAACAAATCTAGTGAGGCAGGTCTTTGATCTCAAATAAAAATATCCCATTGTTAAACCATCCCAGTTCTGTAGCCAACAGCACAATGTCTGGGATTTGCCTCATACTGCACCAGGTACCCATCTCTCATCACCAGTTTAAGCCTTTATTATCCATCTCTGGATTCAAACTCCAGTGTCAGTCTGGCGCCAAATCCATGATCGCATCTTGTTGGGTATTGTGATCAGAGTTGAATTTTGCAGTTCCTTTCACGGTAATCTAAACCAAGCTTTGTGTCTGTCTTTTCTTCCTGAATTTCAGAATGCAAACAAGTCTTGATTCTATACTTTTATCTCTTTGAGAAGAGCCACTTTGTGGGAAAGAAAATAATTTTTCTATGTCCTCTATATTCCCTTCCCCAAGACTCTTCATTCATAGACATGCCCCAAATTGAACGTAACTCAGTGCTCTAGAGAAAAATGTTGACTTTATCTCTTGGGGCATGGCAGCTTCCTCTTAGAGTGGGTTTAATGAAAACTAAGTGTGGAGGAGCTGCATTATTCTCTGTTGACATCCTTAATAATGATTGTTTACCTCCTTGTCTTGGCATGGGCAGTGTTTGTGCCTCCAGTGATGATCTGGTTTCAGAAAATTCAGTGCCTGAATTTGAGGAAGTCTTCCAAATTCTGGTGTCCTTATTAAAACCCTTTCAAACCACTTCAGTTAGAAAAATCACACTGTAGATTTTGTGCAACTGTATTTTTGTTATTAATTTTATTTCTGGTTTTTTGATGAGTTGCAACCAGAAGATACTGTAAAACTGAAATCAGAGGAAAAAAGGGAAACTGTTTAGGGCAAAACTACAGGGCAATTTTCTGGCTTCTGACCTGAGTTGAGCTATTACCACCTTCTTGCTGTAGTGCTCACTGGGTCTGAAGTGAACCCAGGACTTCATGTGTGACTCGGCTTCTTCATGGGGACAAATAATTTTGTTTCTACAAAATTAGAGGGCCCTTGTGCTTTTCTCTGCAAAAAATGGCCTCTCAATGACCAAATAAAACAACTGTGTTCTCTTTGATGTAGGAAATATCTTGCATTTGTCATTCCCAAGAGGCAATCACTAGAGCAGAGTGGAGAAGTTGGAGTTTTCTTATTCCTTTCACTGCTTTAGGGGCCATAGGGTTAATTTGACAGAGTATTCTTATCTCCAAGCTGTAGCAATGTATGTTCTTGGCATAATGAATCAGCTGAGTGGCATCAACAAAGAGATTTAAGCAGATAGACAGAAAGATAAATATCTCTTTGTTCTGCCTGGTAAGCAGTGCATTGCTCATCATATTTCAGCTTGACGGTAATTCAGTTTTGTGATTAAATAGACTGCATGTTTTCCAGTGGTACCTGTGTTCTTGGCAAACACTTCAAAGGGGACTGGATTGCAAAGAGGGTTTCAGAAATGTCCCCAGCAGCACTGGTGGTCATGAGGCTTTCATCTACTAGACTGAAAACCTGACTTTAGGCCCCTTCCTCAGAAGTAGAATTCTGTCAAAACTGGGGATTTCTTTCTAGTGAGATCCTCTTGCTAATTCAGGTGCAACTTTAACCATTTGAGGCTTCTGCTTGTTGGCTGGAGATTGATGTCAGATGTGACATGCATAGGTGAACTGCATAGGTGATTGAGGTCCCACATTCTGAACTGCAGCTCTCAAATTTTCACTGATGAGCAGACTGCCCTGGAAGACACAAACAGAGGGGCAGGTCTGGAAATGTGGAAAACTAAGAAGGAATTGAATGTTTTCCTTTCACCCCGTCTCATCAGGCAGAATTGAGACTCTTGCAAAGAAAATAGGATTTCAGAGACAGGTTTGGGATGGTGGTGAAGACAGTACTCCCCTGTCAGAGATGGCAGAATAAGATTAGGACGACAGACTGCCACAGGGGAAGAGTCAGAGATTGCTCAGACAAATCTGATACAGCAGTTGGTTTAGTTTTATCAGTAAACCTGGGTTTGTAAAACATTGATAAAATACAGATGGATTGGAGGGCAATGCTCTACTCTTTACTACACTTAATGCTAGAATAGGATACAAAGGTGAGCACATAAATTCACTACAAAATGTCACCAACCCATCAATGTCTGGTGTCAGGCAAGGGATCCCTCAGCCTTGAGAGGTAACCTTGAGAGCTGTCCCTGCTCAGGGGTAGGTCCGTGCCACACATCCAGCTGCTCATCTGATGGCTGCAGATATTTATAGCTTAAGGTGGTAGATGTATACTCAGATTTTTGCTGTTAATGCAGCTTTGGCCACTGATCAACCCAGGCTTTAGCCAAAACAGGAGGGTTTCTTGGGTTTGGTGCTGAATTCTCACTGATGGCCTCACAAGATAGGAATCCCTTCAGTTCACTCCAAGTAGGAAGCACCATCCCTGGGCACCTCTGAAAGCTGTGTTGTAGGAAAACTTCCATTTCCACTGGCCACTGACCGTATCCAGGGAGAAGGAAAGGGCCTAACAAAAGAATATCAGGAAGAGGGTCAAAAGACAGGACATTTTGCCACTTACCACACGGATGGTGCACACTCACTCCAGGAGGGGTGGTTCTTGCTGCCTACAAATCTGTGCAGTGCTGCTTGTACCTGTATGATTCATTTCCACCATCTGTATTTGTGCCAAAATATAGATAGGTACCCATGCTGGTGCATCCCTAGATGGAGAGACCAACAGATACAGACAGGTGGGGAGGCCTCCTTTTTCCATTCTGCCTTCTGGAGATCTTGGCATACTTCCTCTTTCATTTATTCACTACTTTATTGACTATAGAACTGAAAAAAATGGAAGAAAAAATTAAGAAAAACACTGACAGCACAGGAAAGCAGAGGGGAATCAATGAAATCAGACAGGAGAAACAAAATGAATGTCTATTTTGCCCCTTCAGCAATTAATTCTCATTGTTTCTGATCAAAGGGTTCAGGAAACTGTAGTCCTGCCTCTCCATCTCTTTCTCACAGAATAGGCTATCTCAGCTTCATTTTGAAAAGAGACTTTTTTGATCCTGAAGGTGGTAAGTACTACAGAAAACGTGCGAGGAAATGGCAAAATTATTCTGCTCACCTTCCTCCATGCTTTTCAATGACTGTTAAAAGTAAAGCATGGGACAGTTATGTATTCTGGTCCCTATGGAGCTGAGATTCAAACGTGGAAATCTCTTAAAACATCACAAACACACTTTGAGAGAATTTATTTTTTCAATAAATTCCCCAAGAAGCTCTACATGCAGCTCTTCCCTGTTTTCCACTCTTCCAATTGACATTGACATAGAAAGTTTAGACTTCAAGCTCTGAGTGCTAGAGGCTATAAAACCCTAGATCTAGTCCAATTTCATCTGTCCCTGAACAGCTCAGGGAAGCTCTGAGTCTGATCTAAATTGTCCCTACCTTATGCTCCCCAACTCTCTTCTTCTTGTTGTCATGTTTTATACACTTATTGACTTTTACAGAGCTTCCTGAGTAATTCTTCAAGGAAGATTGACTGATTTAAGGGGTTAGTCATCCTGCAGGTTAGTAAACATGACAGCTCGTCCAGGATTAACAGGAAATCATGAATAAAATCATTGGGATTGATAAAGAATTCTCAAGCAATTAAAGTTTTCTCGCAGGGAGTCAAATAGAAAACAGAAATACAGACTGAAGGTCAGAGGAGGATGACCTTCTCCATGCTGACAACCACTGAGCCTCAGAATGCAGAGTTAGTGTAGGTGGTTACCAAAAAGGGGAGGCAGTGCTAGAGAGCTGCAGGCCAAGGTGTGGGAGCCTGGACAGAGCTGTATAGGTCTGGAATTGCTGTGGGACCAGCTGGTCGGTGCAGGGCATGACAGCAGGGTGGTGTGAAGATGCAGAGCAGCAGTAAAATGAGTTGGCAACCTGGGCTGGGTGTGCTGATTGTTGCCAAAGGTAGAGAAAATTGCAGCACTAGACCAGGTAGCAGAAAGACCCTCTAATCCCTCCTCCAGGTAAAGGTTTGCTAATCTGCTGCAAAGAGCAGAATGAGATGACTGCAGGTGACTTCTTTCCCCTTTCCAATATCTCCATCTACTTCATCACTGGGATTGAGGTTTGCTGCCCATGCTGCTTCCTGCTTATTCCTTCTGCGGCTTCTCTTGTTGCTGATTTTCTTCAGGCAGCATCTTTCTATTCTCTCAATTAACCTCTAGCTGCTTGTCCTGTCCCCACTGATGATTTTAAAGTTCCAGGTGTGAGAGGCTCTGGCGCTTTGTTTAATGAAGTGGGAATGGATTGGAGCCCAGTAGCCCTGGAGCATCAGTACCAAGAGCCATCTGCTGTGAGCTGCAAGTGCTGATTGGCATTCAGAGAGCTGAGCTCCTGCCTTGCATATGCTACCTGGCCCCCCCGAGTTGATTACTGAGCTCCTGACAGCTTTTAATGTGTGTCACAGCAAGGAATGTCAGGACCAGTCAGGAAAATTTAGGCTGGGTTGGTTTAAAGGGAAGGGAGCCTGGAGTCTGGTATGGGTTCATGTTTGTCCTGAGGGCCAGGGCAAGGAATGCAGTAGGTGAAGGGATGTGCTTTAGAAACTCAGCGGAGTTTGTCTTATATCATAAGCTTTATCATCTTCTCCTTTCAGTCTGATGTCCTGGAGCTACATGGTGAAGGGAATATTGTAGCTCTCCTTTTGTATTTTTTTTTTTTTTTTTTTTTTTTTGTGATTTTTTTTGCCCATGCAGTAAAGCTTTTAAACGTTATCTGAATGTGACCTTTAAAGTCTTGGAGCCAGAAAGCAACAGAAAAGAACCCCAAACTGCTATTGCTCATGTTGGTGTTTTGTTAATTTTTAAATACTGTGGTTCTCCAGAATCACTTGATTCATGGCTTTCATTATACAGGTATTTGTGGGAATACATTTAGAAGTTAAATATAATTTCTCTGCCTGTGACAGGATTGTACAGCCACAAGGTTTTTGAGTTTGTTGATCTCAGCAAGGTGTTCTCTCAGGAATGAAGTGCAGCACTATGTGAAGATTTTATGCTGTTGACTACTCTTACTTTATTCAGCTTTTCTCCCTCTTCAGGAGCTTTGGTAGTTTCAGGAAATCTTGTGATGCTGCAACTGAAATTAGGTTTATTACCACTTTGGAAGGAGATATATACTTATGGTTTGGTTCATCTGGAGGGTTCTTGTTTCCAGACATGACACTGTTGTGGGGGTTTTTTTCCATGTATTGTTCCTAGAACATAGGTCATGTTTAGCAAATAACATTTTAAATAATAAAAAGGTAGGGGGGTTGTTTTTGTTGTTGTTTTCTTTTTTGTTTTGTTTTGTTTTGTTTTGTTTTTAACTGAGACCATTAAGCAAGAATGAGCAGGTGTTAAAGTCTGAGTTCAAACACGGAGTAGCCACAATTACCAAACAGGAAGGGATTTAATTCATCCTTTTCTCTCATTTTCAGAGTCCAACAGCCACAGGGTAGTGAACAGAGGCTACCTGGGTGAATTGCTGAGACTCTACCAAGACTGGCATAGCAATGATGTCTCCAACAACTACATTTACATTCGAAGGGGTCTTCTGCTCTGCCTAAAGTACATCACCAACATCCAGCTGGGCAGGGAGACTTTCTTTGGTTCCCGGGGAATGGAGATTCTTTTCACAAGCGTGCAGGTAAATGGTGCCTTTTGTGTTGAAATGAAGTGATTTGGTGGTTAGGGCTGGGCGCTACATTCCACTTCAGGAAATTTGTTGTTATATAAATTCAGGATAGGATATATAGATGAAAAAGACTGATACCATTCAGAACTATTGACTTTTACACTGTCAGTGCCTTAGAAAAGCTGAAATATTTGAGTTTAAAACAGATCTTAATTCCTATGAGATGCATGGGAATTCTAGTTCATGCTTTCAGTGTTTCTTTTCTCTTTCCCTGTGCATTCTGCTGCCTGCTTGGACTTCTCCTCGTGAAGAATAATGCAATATCTCTGTAGGGGAATTGCTTAGGTCTTTTGTAAGATTTTGCTTTACAACACCCAGATAATTCCACTCAATCAGCCTTTTAAACAAAATGCTTATTTAGCTAAGCCTTTCCTAAGGAGAAACATCCATCAACAGTTTTTCAGGAGGTTAAATTTTAATCTTGTGAAACATTAATGTGAGTTGAAGAAAGATTCCATGGTCCTGCAGATGGGATGCCTGTAAGGTATAGAAAAGGCAGGTACAGAACAGTGAAAGTTTCCTCAGTCTCTCAGCAAAATTCTTCCTTAGCTTGCTTTGAACTTAGAGAAAATCACCTGTGTGGTTCCATAGCAGTGTTTCCATTGTCATTCTTACTGGCTGTGCATTATCTCACTCTAGAACCATCAGAAAGAAAAGCCTGTCTCCTTGCCCCTTAAAAAAAATCCATTGCCTTATGTTTCAGTGTGTTTATTTCTTCCCCTTTTCCATCAGCATCATGACGGATTCTTCTGTGAGTCATTTCTTATCAGCAGCATATGAGAGACTTCTGGGATTTTTTCACTTCACTTTCCTCATGAAGAATTGACCTTTTCTTTAGGTAGGATGAGATGGCCAGAGCCAGCACACCTCCCAGGGGATTATGGCCTCTGCTCATGAGAAGTCTCTGGTCTGAAGAAACATGGATAAGGTGGATGGAAACAGCAGCTTGAGGGTGGATGTTGACTGGGTCCCTCTCAAGAGCCTTCCACAGCCCAGGAAGCTTTCTGAGCTAACACCTCCTGATAGATCAGCCTGGGAGCAACTCATGGGAAGTGCAAACGTGGGGTCACCTTGGGTGAGCCAACAGGAAATGACATACTAAGGCTCCAGTAAACACTGATAATGCTAATCCTTCCAAAGGTCAGAAGTGGAGCAGAAATGACAGCTCCAGGGGCCTCCAGTTTGCTTTTTTCCCAGTGTGTGCTATTAGGGAGACCTTGGACAAGAAGTAACCAAGGTTAATAAATTCAAAGCTCAATATTCTCTCGCTACTTCTTTGGGATATTGTCAGTCTTGCAGTGTCTCTCCAAGATATGAAGTGTTGGCAGGAGTCTGGCAGCCCTAGGAGGTCTCACTCATGCTCTTCCCTACTCTAACCTGAGGTAGAGGCTGCTGCTGCCATGAAAATCTTCATAACTTTCCTGATGGAAAGATGGCAAAGCTTGTCTCCTGAGATGGACTACGGGCTGTAGCAAGAGAGAAGAGATGAAGACAGGATAAGACAAACAGCTCCTGATTGAGAAAGGAATGACTCTCTGTGTGTGCACAGTATTTTAGTGCCTTTAGGGAATATGCTGGCTCTGGGGATTAATCTGGACCAAACTCTGAGCAGCCAATGAGATTTTTGAGGTGTTAAAATCTGGCTAGAACTTTTCTAAAGCTTAAATGTTTTAAGCTTGTGGTTTTTTTGTTTTTTTTTTTTTTTTTTTTTTTTTTTTTTTTTTTTTTTTTTTTTTTTTGTTTTGTTTTTTTTCCTTTCTAATACAGATGTATTTATTGAAATGAAAACCATTTTGCCAAGATAGGTTTGTTTTAAACTCTAGTGGAAATTCTATTTACAAGGCTGGTTTTCAATTGAAACCTCTCTGGCTGCCTATTGTCTGGGCTGATGGACAGATGAAATACCTGAGCTTTTAATAGCCCTTAAGCTTATTTCTTTACAGGAAGAGCCAATAGTTCAAAAACTGTCACCTCACACAGATTAGAAGTGACTGCTACTCTATGTGAGGAGAGTTTAGAGATATTTTAGGGGAATTTAGAGATATTTTGAATTCTACTTCTACCTGGAATAAAAACTAATTTTAGCTAATGAAATCATTCATGGAAAGGAAGTACTTTCTGTTCCCATTCCATTTCCTAGCTGCACTTAGATTTTCCTGACAGCTAAATGGTGTATTCACATTAGGATTGTCTGCTTTTGTGTGAAGTGATAGAGCTGCCTACTCTGAGACAAGAAAACAGGTTTATATGTGCTTTAGGAGAGACTGCTGCATGGAACAATATCTTGATATTTTATCACTTTTCCATCTGGTTTCTTAAGCTTGCCTTCTTTCTCTTCAGCCTTCCCACTCTAGGATAATATTATCCTATATTCCATTCTCTGCCAGGAGGAGCATCCATCAGCATCACAATCTTTTGTCTTACTGTCCTATTGAAACCTCTTTTTTTTTTTTTTTCTGGATATCACATACCATAATATCTGCTCCATTCCAAATTCAGCGGAGAAAAGATGGAGTGTGGAGATTAAAAAGCAGATCTGAATCCAGGTTACCTTTACATGAGTTTCTGAGCTAAGGATTTACTCATCCCTCATGCACATTATCCCACCACAAAATAAATGGGATAGCTTGCACACATACAGAGCAGCCTCCTGTCTGCTTCCCAGGTGTCAGTAAAAAGGGCTTTTCCAATACACTGGTGTAATAACTTCCAGTCATTTGCAAACAGTGTTACCTTAGAATCTGAGAACACTTTATGAGCAGTAATGAAAACAGTCCCACAAATTCCCTCAAAGGTATCTGAAGGCTTGTTTGCACTTGTGAGCTAATTTGCTGTACAGAAAAACACAACTTTCAAATAGCATCATCGAGCAACTCCATGTGTTGAAGTTCATTTTCTGGATGAACATGCCTTGTTCTTGACTATTTAAATTCACTTGGCAGTGAATTAAGATGGTTGTCCCAAGGCAGGCAATTAAACAGTCCTGTGTTCACTGTTTTAGCAAAAACAGATCAGTTTTAGTAAACTAAACTCGTAGACTGTTAAGAATATTAGCCTGTTCCCACATGTAGACAAACTTTCCTAATCTTTCCTTTAATAACAAGCAAACAAAGGCAACCATATGAAGGAGTGAATAAATTGAAACAGAAATAGAAACCAGTTCTCCTTGGTGCTTGCTCTACCCATAATAAAACTTTCCTCAGAGATGCTTTCATAATTTTATTTTCTCTCCCCCTAGTTTCAAACAGACAGAGAACTAGAAATACATATTAAAATTCTTGCAGTGAGTCTTGTAAGCATGTCAGCTTTAGATGATTTTTTTTAGCCTCCCTACAGGAATCCTGGTTAATCCCACTGAATCTTATAATGCCGCTCAATCATACATGAGAAAACAGAGTAGAATCCTCTACAGCCAAAAGAACCCCAATACAGTCATTTTCCTGCTCCTGATTATAATAAAGTACTTTATAACCACAGACTCATTTTGATTGGAAAAGGCCTTTAAGATCAAACCCAGTCATTAACCCAGCACTGTCAAGTCCACCACTAAACAGTGTCGCCTTTTCCTGGAATGAGATCAGGTTAGTCAGGCAGGACCTGTTTTCCAATGGTAATTTTTTCTTTAGGCTCTTTTGGCCCTCTCCCTGGTTCTGCTGAGTGTTTGGATTGTCTGGGGTTTTATTGTCCAGCCCAAATCCTGACTATGGGCTGTCAGACAGTGGCATGAAGTATCTGTTCCTCCCTCTTGGTTGTTCCATTTTATCTCAGCTGCAGGGATACAAAAGTATGAAATAGTAGTAGAATGTATTGCAATATTTCTCTTTTGCCTTGTAGCCCATACATGCTGCTTATTTAAGTTGCATTCCTGTTCTGATGAGCTCAGTCTTAGTTCTAAACCACTGAAGAAAACATGCTGAGAGGCAGAGTGAGAATTGTGAATTTGGGTAGGATATTGCACTTACAACTCAGTCACCCTGATGGAAGCTGTACTTTGATGTGCTGTATTTGGGCAAATATGAGGGCTGGGTTTTCGCAGAATTGCACCCATTGGTTTTAAACAACTTTGCCTTTGTGCAACACTATCACTTCTTTGTCCAAACTTCCTGACTCTGTTATTTTGGAGACACGCACCGTGAGGTATGAAGACATACATCACTTCTATGATGTCCCAGGGGGGTCTTTGCTTTAGTTCTGTGGGGATTTTTGGTTGATTTTCTTTGAAACAGAAGTGTGAGGAGCTCACTTGCACAACAGTACAACAAAAATACAAGATATTCTTTGTCCTCACAGCATACCTGTGCTCCAAAAAATCCTTACATTTCTATCTCTTGTTATGGATTATGACAGCAGAAATTGTGGGATACTGTAGTCATTAATTATTTTATGATTAGGTAAAATATAGTGATCATTCAGAATAGGTCTTGGGCCTAACGCTTTAACCACAGAGAACAGAGTACAGTGGGGCTGCTCTTTGACAATGCATTGTGTACCCTGAATACACTGAATTGGTGGTGTTAACTGCATTCGTTTGTCTCTGAGCTTTGACATGATGGGTGTAGTTATGCTGAAGGTGCAGAAGCACAGATTTTGGCAGCCAAAACATACACGTGGACTTCACAAAGCATTTTTAAATCCATAATAAAACCCATATTGCTTCAGCACTACTGTTACCTGTGTTAGCTTCCTTTAATGTGCCCTGACTACAATGTCAAGAAGCACAGCTTGGAGATGCTGTGTGTCCCAAATGACAAGCAGGGATGGAAGTCCTCTGAGCTCCGTGCTAGCCTGTATGTCTGTCAGAGATGGACTGCAGGAGCTCCAGGCCTTGCTGTTCCAGTCATATTTCTTTAGTGATAAAAAAGAAGAGGAAATGGGAACGATATGAAGCAGCATGTCCAGAACTTTCACGTGATTTTCAGGTACAATAACAGTGCAGAGTCCTTTATTGGTGCATATTCTTGAATTTAAGTAATACTTGAGGAGGAGTATTGAAAAGTGATAACTAGACAAGACTATTTCAAGAGTAAACCTGTAAGTCTTATAGGACTGGAAAACCAAGATTATGACTTTTTGCTGTAGTTTATGGGTGTGAATCATGAGTGGAAAAGGGAATTATGTTCTCACCAGAAGAGTTGCTCTGCTCTGGGGGATTATGTGTGACAGGGAGGATTGTTATTAGAGACTATTCCTAATATAGTTCTCCTTTGTTTCCTAGGACTGTTTATCTTGTAAAAATCTAGATCCTATCATAACTCCTGCCATTCATATTCTGAGAAAGTGCTACCCCAAGGAGCATCTGCCTGTGGTGACTGTAAGAAGTTCCTATTCCTTCCCTCTTCCTGGGAATGCAAATGCTGAACCTCCATGTGAGGAATCTGAAGGTAAATGGCTAAATGGTGAGTTCAGAAGGAGGAAAAGGAGCATGACATGAGAATTAAGTGTAGGATCTGGGGAAGGGAGACTTGGCATAATCCTGAGGTTTACAGTTAAAATTCATCTGATAACCTACAGTGTCACTCAATAGGGAAGAAATTACTCCCAGGGCTTCTTGAAGCTGCTATAATCTGTTTGGAGAATAAATGAGAGAAGATGGAAAGGTGCAAGGAAGAGGAAAAAAAATCTCTTCAAAAAATAATGGAGCAGAGTGGGTACGGCAGAGGCTGGAGATGCCATTGCTCTCCAGTAACATATGGAGACATAATTGTGCCTGTGCATTAGCTGCTTGGGGGGTAAAAACTGCCCTGCAGCTTTTTCAGGAAAGAATTGCAAGAATTATTATCCTTTTCCCTTTCTAAAGCAAAAGCAGATAGCAGTCATGCTGCATGTAAAAGATGGGAGCTCTTGGTGGAAAGCAGAACTCAGGCACAGGCAGCACAGCTACTCTGCAGAAAAGGCTCCATGATACACAGAAGCAATTTCTGCTGCATTCAATTTCATGTGGAGATGCTGAAATACTATAACAATCATAGCAGTAAAACACCCTAATCTAGATAATACAGATTAAGAGCATTGTGTAATATCATTGCAGCCAAGCAGAAAATCTCTGTATTGCTTTGTAAAATGAGTTGGATCCATATCATGGGGATATTTGTCATGGTTTTGAAAGGCAGTGCTTGAGTCCAAGAAACGAGAGCTTTAAAAACTGGGTGAATTAGTGCCAAATTCATTTATATGAGATTAACAAATGGGATTTGCTTTAATCAGGATTGTGGTGGGTTGTGGACTGTGTGGCACACGTAGAAGAATTTATACGTATTTCTCTGTGGGGTATGAGAGAGATATTGGGTTGAACACTTTTGTCTCTGCTTCTTTCCTACTTCTGCAGGTGACAGTGAAAGTGAAGGAGATGAAGAGGCTGGAAGAGACTGGGATAATGAGGATGTGGAGAGTAAAGAGGAAGTAGGTATACAAGCCATAGTTCCCATAATTATCTACATACTGGAAAATAAAACTTCTCTATTTTGGCACCCTGAAAGACTATCTAAGCAGAGAATGCAGGTGTGCATGTGGTCCCACGTGAACACACTTCATGGATAGGAGGAGGATACTTTAAAGAAGGAAAGGAGGATGCACTGACTTTCACTAAGAAGTGCCCTGCTTTTATTCTGTTCATTTTCATGCTTGTCACCCAGGGTGGAGGAGGTTTGGTGACTTCTCTGTTCCTGCACAGGCACTGCCCAGAATCATATCCACAGTCAGGGATAAATGGTGGATCTTTCATCTGCTAAGCATGTGCCAGGAAAATGGCACTTAGGGAAAATTGATTTATCATCTAGGAAAGGCTAACCCTCTCTTTATTCACATATCAGAGCATATTTGGTCTGTGCACCTACCCTAAGGAAAAGGTTAGTTCTTTTTAAGCCACAGATGGTGTATTTGAACCAATATTCCTTCTTTATTTGCTGCTGCACACAGACAAATAATACAATGAATTATTCAATACTTCTCTGAATTCTCCCTTAGCACTCTCCCTGCAGTGACCTAACTGCCAAAAAAAAAAAAAGCCTCCTACCAGCTGAGGATGAGGGTGCAAACTTTTTTGTTGTGAAAATACAAACAAGTTCATATGCAAATGTGAAGTAGTGAATGGTCCTAATAAGTCTTATCCACATAAAGTGGCTTGGGAAATCAAATTAAAGAAATTAAGTTGCAGATATAGTCTAATTAGAAATGATTGAGATTTCTGTAAAAGGGAGTTCTCATTACTTGCCCTGTCTTTTTCTCCTCAAATATGAACCTGATGTCACCCAGTGATAAAAAGAAGTTAAAAAAACCCCCACATATTATCTGAGTGTCCTCACTTGCCCCTGTCTGGCTGCTTTTATCTGAATATTAGAGCTTGTCAAGATGCTCATTAGGAATAAGACTCATAGTGGATTTATCTTCTTCTTTAATTAGTTATTCATTCAGTAACAGCTCCTCTATGCTTCTGAACTATTTCATTATTCATAAGGATTTACCAAGTAGATGTAAGCAGTTTTGGGCATGTTGTTTTGGTGGGGTTTTTTTGGTTGGTTTTTTTTTTTTTTTTTTTTTTTTTTTCCTAAGAGCTTATTTTGAATATGAATTTTAAATACTGATTGTCTGGTTTGCTGGTCATATATCTCCTGTAAAAAACCTTGCTAAAGGGAAAGCAAGCAGGGAATGGATAATGAACTTTCAGCTTACGCCCTTTTTTTTTTTGCATAAGATCTTTTGCACAATGTTTGCTGGTATTGATGTGATTTACAAACATTTTCACATCTACATTACACATATCCATGCATGCTAGCAACACCAACCAAACTTGGCTCTACTCTGCCACCAGGAACTGTTCAGATAGTTCTATGAAAATAAAAATCACTACATCTGTTCTTTTCTATCCAAAATTTGGAGCTTTTTATGCATCAGTGTGCTCTCAGTGGCAAATCCTTTTCAACCGACCTCATGCTCCTGGCAGGTCTTCACTGCCTTTTCATCTCTGCCCAAACCACACTTCAGACTCTGCTTTGTGACCCAAGTGTGGCTCAGGGTTTGAAATGCCATGGGCACTGGTGCATTCAGTCAATTTTATTTTTTTCTTTTTATAACAGCTTTGGAAATGAATCTGTTTGTCAGGAGCAAATAATTTCTTTGATGGCATTTGGTGGGACATAGGAACATTGAATTTAATAATTCAGTAAAATAATGCCCAGCCATCAGTGCCATGTCTCCATCCTTTCCTCTTACTTCAACTTTTCCTTTTTTTTTTTTTTGGGGGGGGGGGGGGGGGGGGGGGGTGGGTTTTTTTGGGGAGGAGAGTGGGTTTTTTGGTTTTTTTGGGTTTTTTTTCTGTAATAGTTGAATGCTTCACACAGTTTGCCTTTGATTCTCACATCTGGTATGGGTGAGGCTTCACATTAATGCACAGCAGCTTTTGACTGTGAAAGTTTCAGATACTTTTTTTATCCTCAATTCACTGATGGTTAAGATCATCTCACAGGGCAGGTGTGATACACGTGCTTTTCTAATTCTGCTTTTGTAGGATTGTGACTTGGAGACAGATGTGAATAAATTGAGGTCAAGGCCAGTGCTTGACCGGCCAGAACAAGAGCTTGAAAAATACGAAGCTCTCTGTCCAGAACTTTCCCAGAATTTTCAGGTATGATTGTAGAGCATTTTCCTTTATTTGTGAATATTCCAGAATTTAAGAAAAACTTAAAAGGAAATATTGATAGCTAGAAATAATAGCTAGACAAGGCTATGTCAAAAGTGAATCTGTAAGTCCTACAGGACTGGAAAGCTGAAGAGTATGACTTTTTGCTGTAGTTTTTTGGTGTGAATCATGAGTGATAAAAGGAATGATGTTTGATGCACATTTGTATGGGTGTAGATTAAGTAAGCACTGTTGAATCAATTGCCACATGAGAAATCTGTCAGATAATATATGTCCTTGCTGGCAATCTCAACAGCAATATCAAAATCAGAATGAGATGTGAAAAGTAAATACTGTCAACTAGTGGTTTGAAGGAAGAGGAGATTGCACTGGCACTGAGTGAAATGAACAGCTCAAATAATTTTTTTCTAGTGATGCTTGGGACAAAAAAAAAAAGAAATATTGCACTCATTAGAAGTTTTGGAATTTAGGAGCGCTGAAAACCCTTTTTCAAATATGAATCTGAAGAAGATCACTGGGTACCTCTGTATACACAATATTGTGATATTGATTGTGATCATAAGTAGCAAAATGGCATTAAATCGTACTCCTGCATGAAGGTGTGCTGAACTTTTGTATGACAGATTGGCCACCTTTACCCACCTGTAACACTTATTTTAAAAAAATGTCTTGCAAGATAACTTCCCTTCTTTGTTTGAATGATTGGTTTTGGTTGAGTCATGAGGGCAAGTCCTCTCCAATCAGATCCTTTTGGTTTCTGAGGATTTCTGTTGAACAGCTTTGTGGATAGAAAAATGCTGGCAGGTGGTCCATGCACTGATTTTGCTATGGCTGTTTTATTGGCTGAGTACAGTTTTGGGAGATGTGTAAATATTTCCTCTTTTCCTCCTTGAAGGGTTTCCTCTGGAAGGAGGCACAATCTGTCTGTAGTTTCTTTTAATTTCTTCTGCTTTTTAAATTTAAAGGAGCTTGAATTTGAGTCTGAGGAAAAGAAGAGCTTGGAGGACAGGACTGAGAATCTTCCCTCTGCTCCCTCTCATTTCATTCCAAGTGCTTCTTCTGTGAAACATCCAAACTGCAGATGGAGAAACCAAAGTGTCACAGAGATGGGACCAGATCCAGGGGAACAGGATTTCAAAGCCCCATTGAAGAGCTGGAGGAAGAAGGAAGAATGCATATGGGATAAGAACGATGAAAAGAGAGACATTGTTGAAGAAGCCCAGGATAAAGACTTCTGTGAGGAGGAAGATCCAGCCAGGAGTCATGTGTTTGCTTTGTACCGTTTCCTAAAAGATGCTGCTTGGTACAAAAAAATGTTTTACCCTCACTGTGAGGGTAATCCTAGTCCTGGAGAGCGAATGGAGAGCTCAGATATAGTTAGAAATCTTCTGGAGAAATATCAAGGGGATATCCAGTTCCACAACCCTCATTTCTATGTAGCCAGGGCCAAATGTGTGAAGTCCATCCCAGGCTACAGAGAGCTGGCATTCCCAGATTTCTGGGGTCACCAGCCACCTCCTTACAGCAAGCCTGTGTTGGAGCGCAAGCATGGGGTCCAAAGGTGATTGTGCTTTGTAGTGAACACATTGAGAGCTCTTGAGCTCAAAACTGGCTTATCTAGTTCTGACTCTAACAGCTCTGAATGTCTTGAGGGAAGTTTTTGAACAAATGTTTTGCTACTCAGTGATTTGCCTCAATTTGTTGATAAATTTGTCAATATACCTATATTTGTGATGGTAATCTAAGCTGGGTTGTGAATCTGCGACCTTGTTAGAACACAAATGAAAACAAGTCCATTTTAAAGATGGAGAAGCCTCTGTGTCCTTGTGGGATATGTTTTTACCTTGAATTTTACTCTTTATTCAGCCACCTTTAA
The DNA here is from genome assembly GCA_013401135.1 of Cettia cetti. Taxonomy (NCBI): domain Eukaryota; kingdom Metazoa; phylum Chordata; class Aves; order Passeriformes; family Sylviidae; genus Cettia; species Cettia cetti. Next base: position 179,591 of record VZUI01078092.1, read on the forward strand.
TGCTTGCAGCACCCAGTCTGGTTCTTTCAGGGAAAATCCTTTCTGTCCTCTCAGGAAGGACCTCTCATTATTTATGTGCTCAGATGAGTGGGAAGTTGTGTTTTGAAGATGTGCTGGGAGAGAATGCTCTTATAACTACAGTTTTTTACTCCAAGTAGGACTGTATGCTTTACATTGCTTTTTAGAGGTAAAGGGGATTATTGGCAGGCAGAAAATATGGTGTATTCTATGCTAAACTTTAGAGTTGATCAACATATGGCATTTGTTAAGACCACTGAATTCTGACTGCCAGGGAGAATGATTCTCCATGATATATAAACATTTATCAGCTAGAAATGTTATTTAGAGGGAAAATCACTCTACCATCTTCTTGCACTCTTGCTCTAAAAGCTCTGCTTTTATGGCTACAACAACATGTGTAACTGTACAACTAAAATGGGACTAATCACATCATGCTTCAAGGCATAACATGATTGCTTCAAAGGTCAGGATGAAAATCTGATATTCCACATTTGATCATCTTCAGGGATCAGAGAAGCTCTGTTTAATAATGAGTAGAAATCAGCATGACTTAGAGTCAATATTCACTATGAGTCAGACTAGTAGGTTTGTAAGTTAGGGCAGATATTTCCTCACAGAGTATAACTGACCACTTGGGGGTTAGCATTGACTGGGAAGAACTGGAGATAAATCAAACCTGACACAATCCACTAGTGAATAAATAATCTTCCAGGATCAGTCATTTAACCCAAAAGGCAACATGTTCTAATGGACCTGGAGCAGAAACATTCTCAGGATGGGAAAAAAGTTCACCTGGAATTAGCACATGGAAGTCCTTTCCAGCCCTTAAAAAGAATTTCCTAAGATTCTTTCTAGAAGAATACTCTATATCAATATTCCTCACACTTTCACTACAGTTTGCTAATTTGCTGCTTTCTTTTTCCCAGGGACAAAGTCCTCGATGATGTTTGTCGCCTAATCCAACCAGGGGATGTGATAGGAAGAACTGTGTTTGATTCAGATGATCCCAGGTGGGTCCCTTAAATTGAGTGCTGCAACCACTGCCAGTGCTGTCAGTGAGCTGAATTTACTTGATCAGCTCTGATACAGGAAAAGAAGTAACACAGGAGGTAAAGGCCTAACAGAGAAAATATCCAGGAGGAGCAGATTCCTTGTAGATGACTCCAGGTAAAGGATTTGTCATGGAAGACACTGGAGCAGGAGAATATCAAAACTTTTAGATAGAACAAGAAAATCAAAGGGACTGTAGGTTGTTCCTGGATCTGTCTGCACTGCATGCAGTGATTTGACTGGTGCTGGGAACTGTACCTATAAATCCATCTTTTCCACTCCGCAAGGCAGCAATTCCCATTGAGTGTCTGCACAACCAGTGTCACGGGCTGTAGATGTAATCTGTTTCGTAAGTGTGACGCTCACACAGCACTTCCAAAAAACCCCTCAAACATCTGGCCTTGTGGATGCTTTAAGCACTCAACTATGGTCTGTGAGAAGATGTAGCACCAAGCTGTTGAGAAGATCCCAAGTTTAAAGAAATTGCATCCAGAGGAAGGAGAGGTTACTAGGAGAACATTCTTTGGAGTAAAAATGAGGTAATAGTTTGACATAGGAGAAAGTTATAAAGTTGTTTAGGATTAATTTAAGGGTTTCTAAGCAGTTGGGGAATGAAGCTCTATAGATGAAGGAAGAGTAAATATAGAGTAATTTTATAAAGCTGCCTTCTGCAATTAATGAAATAATAGGAATAGTCCAGTGGGAAAGTAACTGGAATAAAGAAAGCAAACATGGACAGCGACAAAAGAGATTACTGAGAAAAGGAAAGATGTGATTTAAAGTTACTGAGCAAGAGTAGAGAGAAAAGCTGCATTGGATAGGAATATTATGGATTTTTTTCACCTCCTCCTCCATCCCAGGGTCTTGTTTGTTAAAAAAAATTATTAAAACAACTTTTAGCATACAAAGGGTGTTGGGGAAAGGCTTGTCTTTGAAACAACCTGCTACAGGTGTCCTTGCTTTGCTTTGCAGCAGTCTCTCATGCCCAGCTGCTCTGGGCTGTCTGACATTTTTCTCCAAGTTTGAGTCAGGAAACCTTCGGAAAGCAATCCAAGTGCGTGAGTAAGTACCCTGCACAGAGGTGTCCCAGCCTGCCTGCTGCTGTGACCACAGTCTGGGATGGTGGCCTTCTCCTGGGTTTGGAAAGGGTCAGCCAGGGAAGCAGCTTAGATGATCTGGAGCTTATTATGCCTTCTAACACCTGGATGTCATAGAAGGAACATGATTAAGGAAACAGAGCTCAAAATGTTTTGACTGCTATAGTGTGAGTATTTAATGGTGCTTGATGGTGATGCTCACAAAATATCAATCAACTTGACTGCATAGCCTGCTGTCAGTATGTTCAGTGGTAGACAAGAGGAGTTCATGGCCACTGCTTTTATTTTCCTTTACAGGTTTGAGTATGACCTAATTATGAATGCAGATGTGAACAGCAACCAGCACCACCAGTGGTTCTACTTCGAGGTCCGAGACATGAAGTCTGGAGCTCCCTATCGCTTCAACATCATCAACTGTGAGAAGTTCAACAGCCAGTTTAATTATGGTATGAGCCTTTGGGGAGTTGGGGTAGCCTTCTCTTCACAAGAACATCTTTTTAATGCCACAAAGATTTCAAACTCTCCATGTCTATAAGTATAAGGGAGACTGTAAATTCACTTATCTGCCCTGAAGTCTACTGAAAAAGTCACTTTAGATTTGTCAAGGAACCTTTGTCTATCCTCAGGAGGACTGAAGAGGAAACTGAATACTGAGACCTGGGAGAGGATTTGTACGGGGAAATAAATGTCACTGTAGAGTTTATAGAATGGCCGGGAGAGCTGCAGGGGAAAGACAATCTGTTGGAACTGAATGAGCAGCATAGGATTGGAAAGTACTTCTAAGATTTGAATAAATGTGATAATCCTCAAACAAATATTCATGATTCTTTGGTTTTATCTAGTAAGACATCTTCAGAGCTACTGAAATTTCTGTTGATATTAATGATGAAAAAATGCTGTTCCTTGCAGTCTGAGCTCCTGTCATGGTTCAGGAGGAAGGCGGAATTGTTCAGAAACAGGCAGGGCAAATTCCTTCTCTCAATACCCATTTTAGAAGAGAAATTATTTCTTCTGCAAGGAGACTGTGGATTGAATTCTTAGCTGGCATAGGTGGGTTTTTTTTTTTTTTGTTTGTTTCCATGGAGCTGTTAATTTACCCCAGACTCAGAATGTTTAATAAGTCCATAATATTAGACTTTGCATTCCTCTGAAGCCCTGTGGCTACAGCCTCTAACATCACCAGGACAACTCTCTGAGGATCAATGTACCTATAACAAACAACCTTAAGAGTTGGAATCACTCGTATATGTGAAACTGGCTGCATGAATGACATGATGAATTAAAAGGCATTTACTCTTTAACCCAAAGGGCTGAAGTTCAAGTATTCATACAGACCCCAACTGATTTTTTTTGTTATCTCATACTGCTTACCTGAATTACCAAATAATTCAGTGTGGTGTGTGTGGTAGGAGCCTGAAAATGAAGCCTGTTGATGTCCTGTTTTAACCCACAATGCAATTGTTGATGTAGCCCCTCTTGCCTTAACTCTTGTAACCAGAGATTCAGGCTATTATTGGTGGAAGGTTGTTATCTGCTAGTTTGGCTATTGTCAGCATTTACAATCTCATTTTGTGTACCTGAAACTGTACATGACTCACATGTTCAAGCATGCGATGAGAAATATATTTGGAAGAGAAATGTGAAAATACCATCTGGACTAAGGAGGGAGGCTAAGCCATGGCTGGCTTTTGGGTGGCTTCTTCATGGACTTGGCTATTAAACAATTCCTCTGTGGGTTCCTTCTGCTGCTCCAAGCAGGCAGTGAAGCTCCAGCTTTTCTGGCTTGCCTGAGCCAGGCTCACTACCCCTTCCAGCACATGCACAGCATTTACACAGAGCAGTGGTAAGAGATGCTGTTTATTTGTCACATTCCCTCTGCACTTTCCTGGGCTAATGCCCACACTCTGAGACAAAAAAACCCCTCTGGTTTTGATCCAGTGCCAAAGTGCCCTGGGGGGCAATTTCTTACAGCTCCTGGTTACTTGTCTGGTTTAATTTTTCCCATTTGCTGTTGGTTAGATGGCACTGTGTGACTTTCAAATCGGCAGAAAGGATATTTAATGAAATAGTTGTGGCCAGGAGCGGAGCAAGACAGGAGGCACAGCCTCCACCTCTCTCCTTCTCCCCCTTTCACAAACTTACTCTACCAAGAGAAATAATGGGATTTCATCAGAACCCTGATTTCAGTTTGTTTTCTAAAACTGAACATTTCCACAGGGAAAGTAAAAAGGAGAAACTGATTTTTTTTTAAATTAAAATGAGATGGCAGAGTAGTAGTGTCCTAGGGTGACTTTATGATGTTTGTATCCCCAATCGTCGATTCTGTTTGTGCTGTATATTGAGTTTCTGTATCT